>CAUYRT010003287.1:0-34219 GCA_963574885.1 Lepilemur ruficaudatus | reverse complement strand
AAATTGTATTGTAATTGCTATGGATAGAAATGAAGCAGGAGAGGAGAAAGAGCTAATGCTGAGTGGTGCTGTTTTTAAGTAGGGTAATAAGAGAAGAGGACTTTGGGAAAGTGACAGGTGAGCCAAGAGTTGGAGCCAGTTCGAGAATGGATGTTTCACAATCTGGGGGCAAAGAGCGAGCAATTTCACAGGTCCTGAGTGGGCACAGGTGTGTGTGTGTGTGTGTGTGCACACGCCTGAGCCTGAAGCCCTTTAGCAACAGAAAAGACACTTGCTGCTGACGTAGAACAAGTGAGAGGGAGGATGGTGGACACTGAGGTGGAGTGGGAGGATGGAGCAAGTCGTGACTTGCAGACAACCACAGGAGCCCCGAGTGGGACGGGGAGCGCTGAAGCAGTGGTGTGTGACCTGACTCAGGTCTGGAGCGGCCTAAAAGAACTCACCCCCTCTGATTTGGACCCTGGTTCGCTATAGTGTAAACGGAAGAGAGTGTCTAACTTCTGTCTTTGTCTCTAGAGTCCAAATCTAAATGCAAACATAGTGTGTGACACCATGGCCGTGACAGCAATGATCCGATCACACCTTCCCGAAGCCTACCTCAAGGAGGATATCGGGGGAGAGCTTGTTTATGTGCTTCCTCCGTTCAGCACCAAAGTCTCGGGAGCCTACCTGTCGCTCCTGCGAGCGCTGGACAGTGGCATGGGTGACCTCAACATCGGGTGCTATGGCATTTCAGACACCACCGTGGAGGAGGTATACTTTGACTTCTCTTTTTTTCTTTTAAGCTGATATAACCTGCTGTTCCCTTAGAATAAACATGTGCAGGTTTTTAAAAAAGTAGATAAGTATTTCACAAAATCAGAACAGTTTAAAAGCATTTCAATCCTGTTCTTATGTAAGAATGACTTCTGCGAAAAAAATGTTGCTCCAACTACAGAACACATATCTTTTGCAAACAAAAATAGTCACTTAATGTCAGATGGGAAATATTTTTCTCAATAAATATGATAATTCAAAATCAAAGTTAACCTTAGACATTAGAAAATTCATGCACTTTTTACATTAATGAAATGATCTGGTTTTTCTTTCTAGGTCTTTCTGAACTTGACTAAAGAGTCACATAAAAATAGTAACATGAGTCTTGAGTACTTGACTCAAAAGAAAATTGGAAGTTCTAGTACCAATGGCATCTCCACTCCTGACGATTTATCTGTGAGCAGCAGCAACTTCACAGACAGAGACGGTATGCATCGAATGTGGATATTTTGCTTAAGTCCAGTAAATGATATAATTGAGAAAAATCACAGGAAAGATTTTGATTTCTTAAAATTCAACTATAAAGTTTCATTCTACATTCGAAACACTAAAGAAATATAAGCTTCCCTTTTTATTATAATGTATAAAACATTCATTAAACTGAATCAAATCTTCTATTTCAAAAGTACTTTGAAGAATGTAGAACTCCCTTGATAGGGCAGTGATGAGTATTCCTCCCGCCCACCAGAAATCGCTTTCAAGATGTAACTTCTGCAATTTCAGATTTATGCTTGAGTTAAAATTGTTCTTCTTAATTGGTGCTGTCTGGCAACAGACAAGGTTACCTTGTGAGGTGGTTCACTCCCTGTTATTAGACATGCCTAAGTGAAGACAATAGTCATCAAAAAAAAAAAAAGTAAAACAAGAAAAAAAAGAGTCATCACTCCTTACGGTGCCTTGTCGGAAAACATGTCTAACCTCCCCCCACTCTGGACCATTCAGGTGCTGAGAAAATGCTTTTGAAGGAAAGTCTCTGAATTGATTAAATTGGACTTGATGGCTAAGAATCTATGATAATAGGTTCCCCAACTCAGCAATCCTTCACACAGGATATATTTGAAAAATCACATTTCTTGACATGACTTTAAGGGACTGGGCTCTATTGAAAATAACTTTTATTGTCCCTTACTCTCTTTCGGACAGTTAATTTATACCTCTGGAAACTCTATTTACTTAAGGTAGCATATAGTAAAATGATACATAAATTATGGAGGAGTCATTTCGACAGTTTGCTTAAATTGGGAAAGATCTCTAGGAACAGAACTTTTAATTAAACATTTGCCTGGCTTTAAAACTCAGAGAAGATCATCTCTGGTGTTTGTATAATTCTGGGACTTGAGGCAAATATGTCTTCCTCTATCATCTTTTGGGGGATACAGCTGGAGAGTCCATGGAATTGAGAACTTTGATGAGAAAGTGGTCGTGTGCTTCAGGAAGTAAATGCTAAGTATTTGCCTCGACGTTTGTCTCATAATTTGAAACTATTCTTCAGTCAAAACGTTCCCCTCATTGACATTATCTTTCAGAAAGCACATTTATTCCATCTGATACACCTGTAAGTCATCCACATGCAATTTCTCAAGAAACAGAAAGGCATGCTAATTAACTCAAAATATTCAGCTCCTTCTTCAATTCCCTTTTGTGGAGATATGAGTTTGCATTTAAACGTGTTCACTCAGTTTAATTGGAATTCATTTTAAATTAAACGGCTTTGTATTTTTCCTTATCAGCTAAATGAAGATCATGAGTTTTGTGGGGCATAATTTGTGACAGAAAATTTAAAATACATGCAAAGTTGAGGAATACTGTCATCTTATCACATATGAAGGAGTGCTTGGTGGCAGGCTTTGGCTGAGAATATTGTATTTGAACCTATTTTTAGAGGGGGCTGCTGAAATGATTATCCATAAAACTCTATTGAGGAAGCAATGGTTTATGGCCTCCACAGCTGCTCTGACTCTCAGAGCCACAGAATTTTTCTCAGCATCTGAAAAGCATTTCAAAGTAAGAGTGGGGGAGAGACATTTTTCCAATGAGCTCTTTCTTGTAACTTTAGTGGTAAAAATGGGGTTTGTAAAGGCCCTAAAATCATTCCAAATTTCCAAAGAGAAAAAGTAATGAACAAGTGGTTGAACTAGAACTACACTTTAGAGGACAGGATTTTCCTTTTCCCTCACTTAGGGTGAATTCACTGGACCTCACGTTACAGTCAGAGCCAATCAATTAGACCTATAATCAATTAAGTTACTCATAATAGGAATGAGGTCTTAGACTAGGTTGGTGTTATAATTTCTACTTATTTGAATTCAATCTCTTGATAGAAATTATCCCTTGAATATTAGTAAGTAGGAATCCATACTTAGTATGCTCTGAGTCTTTGGAGTTTGAGGACAATATTCACCTGTGAAATTCTAGATATCTAACTTTGATGTAAAATCACTATGTATGTGGATGTTTTTTGCATAAAGAATCAGAATGTTTAAATCATTTTTACATACAGTTGTATATAAGATGAGTTTTATGGTCCTTCATTTTCCCAATGGACTGCTCAGGACTAAGGCTGATACATGCATTGCTGAACCTGAAATCCAAATCTTTGAAATATAAGCATTTCCCACCGCACCCTATCATACCATCCATCCATAGTTTTTGAAGTTACTTTATTACTTTATTAATCAAGATTTTCCAGAACTATATCAAATCTCTTTTTCTTAATTAGACAAAGTCCTGACAAGAGGAGAGAGGTTGGATGGTTTGGGACTGTTACTGAAGAAGATAATGGCTATACTCATCAAGAGGTTCCACCACACCCGCAGGAACTGGAAAGGTCTCATTGCTCAGGTTATCCTCCCCATCGTCTTCGTAACCACAGCCATGGGCCTTGGCACATTAAGAGATTCCAGCAACATTTATCCAGAGATCCAGATCTCCCCCTCTCTTTACGGTACCTCCAAACAGACAGGCTTCTATGCGTAAGTTTCTTTCCACTAACTAAAAGGATGTTTCCAAATATCTTCCTGGAGTGTGGTTGTACCTGCATGAATCCCATGGAATGCTGGGGAATAAAGAACTTAGGGCCCATAGTACCTGCTTCTGCTAAAGGAATGGACAGTTTGATGTATTGCAATAGGTTACTTATGTTGCCAACAAATAACTTTTTAACAGTTTTCTTTTTGCATTCTTCTAAAAATAAAGTTATAGTAGATATTTGTTTTTAATGACTAGACTTTAATCAAGAAAGCCAAGTTATGTGTACATTACCTGTTGTAATGTACAGAAAATAGTTTTTTATTAGTCTCACAAATGTTGAATAGCAATGTCAGAATTCTGTATAATATAATTTTGTTTATACAATAGATGATCACTGAATGCACATGACAATTAAAATAACAAAGCAGCCAAATAGAGACACGTGCATATTTTTTCCTGTGATACTTTTTTTCCTGAGACTGCATCTTAGATTTTTAAGAAAATAGTCCTATAAACAGCATGTTTTGTTTCTTCAAATTATTTGTGAGCATGAGTTTAACACGGCAGACTAGTGGCAGAGTCACCAATCTGTTTCTATCCTTTAAACATCTCAGGAATTCTCACCCAAGCACGAAAGGACTGGTCTCAGCAATGTGGAACTTCCCTGGCATTGACAACCTGTGCCTGAACACCAGTGATCCGTAAGTGGTTCTTGCTTTTTGTTTGTTTTCAACGTTCCATTTTTTGTGTGCACAAGGGTGTGTGTGTGTATGTGTGTGTGTGTGTGTGTGTGTGTGTGTGTTTGACTGGAAGAGGGCAGTTCCCTGATAGAAATCTCTATTTAACAGATTTTGTCTATCTCCTTTAGTTCATTCCACAGCTATGCTATACTGTAATGATGAACATTAGATGTCATAATTTGTTCAGCTCTTTTGTATACATATTTTCATTTAACAATCACAAACTTGTGAATTATGAATCCCATTTTACAGCTAAAGAAACTGAGGCTTGTATAGGGTACTTGTCTAAAGAAATCTAGATAGTAAATTCTACAGCTAAAGCTGAGACCCAAGTCTTCTGACTCCAATTCCCAAATGTTTGCACTATGCAATGTTGCTTATTCAAACTTCCAAGATAGTACATAGTACATGTAAACCTGACTTTGGTGTATTATTAATATTATGCTAAAGTATTTCCTTCCTGTCAGAAGAGAGGATGAAAAGAGCAAAGAGAATAAAGGAGACAAAAAGTCCCATCCTGACATAGTAAGACAATTCAATGAGATTTGGTGTCAACACTATTGAATCAATAAATGCTCTCCCTCAATCCCCCACCACAAAATGTCAAATCACTAGAAAATGGCCATGCAGTGTATAGTCATGTTATGAAAAATCAGCAAATTGTATCTAGGACTACACACCTGAATTTAATACCAGTTACTTATTTATATACTCAAACATAAAGATGAGAACACACACACACACACCTCATATCAATATCATTTTTATTTGCAGACGGTGTTTAAAGAGAGACAGTCTGGGAAAATGGAACACCAGTGGAGAACCTATCACTAATTTTGGTGTCTGCTCCTGCTCAGAAAATATCCAGGTAAAATGGAATTCAGTTGCAGTGAAGGAGGAAAAAGAAGGGAATAAATATTGAAACTTGAAAGATCTATCTAAGTTACCAAAGAGTTGGTATAATTTCATTTTATGGAAGCTAGTAGCTCAGAGATATGGACTCAGGTAGCTCAAAAATACTGACTTTGAATTTCAGGTCACTATTTTAAATCCATCTCAGGACAAATTTCCAAAGGTAGGTGATTCTTTGATGGTCTTTGTGGAGACCAACTAAAAATGAATTTTTGGTCTCAATTCAGTGCTATCTAGAAAGCTCTATTTTTCACATGAAAAAAATGCCACCATAGCTGTCATATTTGAAAATTTGATGAGACTGCCACTGTAGTGGTCAGCTAGGAAGTCAATAACATGTAAGTCCAGAACAGAGTTACATATGTCTCTAAGCAACACCTCCAGGCTACAGGAAAAATCATTTCCTGAAGGAAACAGAAAAAAATTATCTATCACTTACTCTGTCCATAGTCAATAGATAGAGACCTTAGTTTTCTAAGCCTAATCAATTCACCAAGCTTTTAAGAGAACCAAATTCACTAGGGAAGTTAAAGCTTGTTGAAGAGTCACTATATTGTCAACTTACTTTCTCATGGGGGGAATCTAGCAATATTTTCTTCAAAGTGACATATGGTTGTGGCCTGAGCTGTCTTGGTACAGTATTTTAGAATGAAAATATTTTCAGTAAATGCAACCCATTTTGGTGTTCTCATTCAAGATAGTTACTAACAATAAGAGCTGGGACCCAACAAGGATCTTTTGGAATCCTTGCATATTTAAAAGTTAATCCTACCCAGTATTCAGAGTCTTTTTAATCTCTCATCTAATTTAATTAATTTCTGAAATTCTTCATGTATTTTCTTCAGTTCACAGTAAAAGTTAACTAACTTAGTATTTAAAATTAGAATCTGGATAATTTTTAGTAATCAAAAAATCCAGTAGATTTATAAGTTTTTCAACCTATTTTGTTATTTAACATCTCCAGATCTATTTCTACCTGTTTAATACAGTGAGGTCACTTTGCATAATTGATGCTGTGTACATCAGACAGCACTATGGATAAAGTGAGGTTCTAAGTTTCTTGAAAGGAAACAAATTATACTGCATGTGCATCAAAAGATTAAGAAAGTAAAAAGGAAATCCACAGTGTGGAAGACAATATTCACAACACACAACAAAGGACTCACGTCCAGAACATATATATAAAGAACTCCTGAAAATTACTAAAAAAGATAGATAACCCAATAGACAAATTAGCAAAACCGTGAAGAGACACCTCACAAAGAGTATCTACAAATGGCCGATAAATATATTAAAAGGTAAAGCAATATCACTCCACACTCACCAGAAGGACTAAAATGAAGAAGGAGAAAAATTCCGAGTGTTGACAAAGATGCACAGTAGCTGGAACCCTCACAATCTGCTGATGGGAATTTAATTTGGTACAGTTTTTAAACCTGCTTGGCAATATATACTAATGCTGGAAATATGCCTACCTGTGGGGCCTGCAATTCCACTCCTATTATATACTCATCAGAAAAGTGAATAGTGCCCACCAACTACAGAATAGATAAGTCGAATATAGTGTATTTCCACAATGGAATACTATCTGAGTGAAGTGAGAATGATTCGTGTACAACCACACACATCATATGGAAGATTCTCACAAACATCATGATGAAGGAAAAGAGCCAGACACAAGATAGTATATATTATTCTATCTATGTAAGACATAAAAACAGGTCACAGTGGCTCATGCCTGTGATCCCAGCACTTCGGGAGGCCAAGGCAGGAGTTTGAAACCAGCCTGGGCAACATAACGAGACCCCCATCTCTATTAAAAAAAACAATTAAAAAATGAGCCAGACATGGTGGCACACACCTATATAGTCTTAGCTGTTTCGGGAGGTTGAGGTAGGAGGATCTCTTGAGCTCAGGAGTTCCAGGATGTAGTAGCTATGATCATGACACTACATTCCAGTCTGGGTGGTAGAGCGAGACCCCATCTTAAAAACAAATAATTAAAAGAAAAGAACAGAGAAGACAAAAATATGCAAAACTAATCTGGATCTGTTACTTTAGGGGTGGAAGTGATTTATAGTGAGTGTGATGAGGGAGTTTCTAAGGGGCTGGTCTTGCTGTTTCCTGACTTGGTTGTTGGTTACACAGAAGTGTTCAGTTTATCAAAATTCATCAAGAATTGCACTTATAACACATGTGCATTTCTCAATGTATAATATAATTTAATTTTAAAGATTGCACTGTATACATAAGGATATCTTCCTTTAATTATTTGTGAGACTAGTACCATTCTGGAATGCGATCTTCAAGTTGTTACAACTTAATGTAAAAAGAAATCGAGCACTGAATTTTTTTTAGAGCAACCTGCAACTTTATGTACTTGCAACACATATGTGGTGCTATGGAAAAGTGCTAGACTTTTCCCAAGCTAAACTTCATGGCAATGAAGCATGAGACGCTACACGAAAAAGTAAGTTGTCAGGAAGTGCAGAAAGCTACGAGCATAAAAATAAGTGTTAAAACTAATGTGTAAACAGATGTACATGGTAATGTTAAGTATTCACGGAGGAAAGTAGCTAGGGGTGTACAGAAACTCTTTGTACTATCTTTGTGACTTTTCTGGAAATACTTTTACATGTATGTGTGTATATATATATCTAATATATATATGTAAAAAACTAAAGTATATAACTAAGCCCTGACTCCTAGATTATGTACCTAAAACTAATGTATCGTGAATTTTTCATCCACTGCTGTCAGTTCCTGAGCAGTTATGTCTGTTCATGTTATCATTTCAATTTGGGGCAAACATTTTTTTTTCCTTACCTGTGAATTATTGAGGAAATTTTGAGTCATTTTAATATTTAATGTTATTCTCCAAACATATTAAGCTTGTCAGCACAGTGAAAGAAATATCACACACTTGTTAACTTGTGTTCTTTGTTGGCTTTAAGTGAGTGATAAACACATGTATATATGCTCTACATGAATAATAGCTATTTGTTCTAATTTCTTGGCATAGGTAAGATGACTTTTTCAAAGCTCTTTGGAGTCAAAGGACAGTCTTATCACACTCTACCAGATGCAGTAGTCTACAGATCATGAAACTGAAGCTCCTTGATATTGTTGCCTTAATTTGCAGAGCATTGGCTAGAAAAAACTTAATTTTTAAATTTATTTTCCAGGAATGTCCTAAATTTAACTATTCCCCACCTCATAGAAGAACTTACTCCTCCCAAATAATTTATAACCTCACTGGGCACCGTGTGGAAAATTATCTTATATCAACTGCAAATGAGTTTGTCCAAAAAAGGTAAAATATTCTGTTTATAACATATATAATTGCTTTCTAATTTTAATGATAACTACCTCCTAAACTTGAGACAATAGAGACAACAGATGCAAATTCCAATTGTTTATATATGACATGGTTACATTCTCAGTTTTATTTAAACAGCCTTATGTATCAACTCTAAATTAAGATTTATTTGCTCAAACTGAAAAGCATTGGTTTTTTCAGGCCTCGAAAATGTATTGTTAAATTTGTACATTTTTTTCTTGAAGCAGAAAAGAACTTACTGACTGGATTATACCAACTCAGAGAGTTTTAAGGCATGACTTTTGGTGACAATTGGCCTTAGTTCCAATATGAATATCTCAAAACTTAGAATGTGATATCTGCATGTGGACAAAACATGTCCATGTGTAACAAGGCAGTGGGCTTGTACCTATGCCACCTAAGCATTTACCATGAATGTAAAATAATTAGAAACTATAGCACAAAGAAGGAAAAATATATTTCTTCACGCCAATATACCACTATTGATATTTTGGTGTTTATCCCTCCAGAAATTTTCTTGTCACAGATATACATGTAAATATTGTCAACAAAAATAGGTTTTATTATAAACCTAAAGTTCCAAAACCTTACTTTTAAAATAAAGTGAACACTATGTTATTTGTGTGTCAAAAATATAGCTCTATGGCATCACGTGTACGATGATAGTCACAAGATTATTCTAGTGTGACTGCACCATTATTTATTCAACCTGACTTAAATTTGGTGGCCATTTAAATTAACCTATTCTTAAAATTACTACTTGGATTTTAAAAAGCAAGTTTTCATTTTTAGGAGACCATGAACTGACAAATAGTTAAATAAACCCAACCTACCTTCAAACATCAGGGAAAAAATATATAGCACCAGGGGACAAGTTAGGGGAAAAAAATTGGGGTTACATTAGTAGAAGAAATTGAGCTATTTGAAAAAAAAGATATGAACTGATATTATATCATTTCAGTATTAATTACCCAAAGGGAATATTTAAGCACTAAAATATTAAGATTTTTGAGATGATGCCTGGGTCAGCTATAATTGAGAAATTGGTTAGGTTGTATGTCACTTATTTTCAGGATGAGTACCACACATATGCAATTGTTTAGAAGGACTTTTTTCCCTCTAGTTATAATGCACACTTGAGATTAAAATATGACAAAGAGAATCAATAAAAAGGTAAAATATTTGTCAGGCAGTATTTACTTTATGCTGTAAATGTGTTCCTAATGGAAAGAAAAAAGTGAGCTCCTAGTTAAGTATTTTAGATCTACTTAGGAAAGTTTTCTCCATTAAAACAAATATAAATTTTGCTACTCTCTATAGATATGGAGGTTGGAGTTTTGGGCTGCCTTTGACTACAGACCTTCGTTTTGATATAACACCGATTCCTGCCAATAGAACACTTGCCAAGGTAAATTATGATCTTTCTTCTGGGATGTCATAAAAATGAGAAGGTGAAGTTGACAGGGTCAAGCATTTTCATGAGGTAAAAACAAAACATCAGTACAATCAATTTGGCTTTCTGCACACCCCACAGCACAGTTATTCACTCCCTGTGTGTATGCCCTAGGGAAAGGGATACACATGTACATGTACCAGGACACATGTACAAAAGTATTCATGGTAGTATTTCTCATAATAGCCAAAAATACAACCCCAAATGCCCATATGTAGAATAAGTTGTTTCATATTCACCCAATAGAACTTTCAGCAATGTAAATGAATGAACTCAGCTCCATATAACAAGCAAGTTCAATCTCCCAAACATTGTTAATAAACAAAAGAAAAGACAAAAATGAATACATGATTGCATTTATTACAAACTTTGAGAGTAAGGAAAACTCAACCGTATTGTTTAGGGGAAAAGGAGAGCTTTGTGATTTGGAAGGACACAGAGAGTCAGGTGTTGCGGACGCTGGCAATTTTTATCTCAACCTGTGTGATGGTTTAATGGGTATACGTCCTTTAAAATTTTTTGTAACACCATACATTTATGTTTTATGCATTTTTCTTTATGCATATGTCTTTTTATAGAATGGAAATATGCATGTTTAGCCTTGCTTCTTGAAGAACTGGGAAACTTAACTCAATTTAGTGGAGCTAAATTATTCTGCTTACTTTTTTTTTCTTTTAGACCATACCAAAAACAAGCTAGAGACACAGGATCAGACACATATGATTACCCACATGGCCAATAGTAGCCTTAGGGACTTAAATTGTGCTTCCCGTATTCTCATTTGACAGTAAGAGACATGTACAGTCTTGGAGAGTGTGGGGAAACTCATATTCATTCAGTGACTCTTGTATGGCAAGTTCCATTATCACCTTCTGCACAAAAGACCCAATTTCCTCCTCACAGCATCCCTATGAGATACATACGATTGGGCCTATTTTAGGTGATTTTTACAAGTCACGTAGACAGCAAATAGTAATCCTGGGGATTTTAATGCTCCCCTTTTCTCCCTCACCTCCCTCTCTCCATGCACAGAGTAAATATTCTTGCATAAACAAGAGAGTTTCTAATGTAAAATTGTTTCTCCATAAATCAAATTTGTAATTTTGAATTATCAACTAGGTTTCTTGAATTGAGGTGGACCAGTATTTTAAACCCCTCTGTTTTTTGACATAGAAGTTCAAGTAACTCACTGTCTCGTGGGTTATGATTAGAAATAGAAAGATAATAGAGGAATTTCAAGGTTGTCAGTCTTGTTGCTAAGGACATGATGCTTGTATATGTATTTTATTTGTTTTTCCAGCTCCCTCTCTATGCCATTTGTTTTTATTACTCTCATTGAGAGCCAGGATACCTTAGCTGTAGTCTCAGAATCGCCGTGAATCCACCATAGAGATGGAGATGATAATGTTTCCTCCAGTTTATTTCAAGGTTTGCCCATAGAGGAGGTTCTGAATAACAACAGTGCTATCCCACAGCTGTCTTCCCAACCTCTGCCCATCTCTACCCTGGAGACCTACTTATAGGTCTGTGGTCAATGCTGTAGAGGATAGTTCATCATTGTCCAAGAGAAAATAAATGATTGGAAAATTGGTGCTCTTATTTTAAATATAAAGAAGGTAGTCTTTCAGATATTAAGGCAGCTTAATTTATTTGAGCACAGTATTGATCTTGCCTTCTCTTGGAATTTAACAGGTATGGTATGATCCAGAAGGCTATCACTCCCTTCCGGCTTACCTCAACAGCCTGAATAATTTCCTCCTGCGAGTTAACATGTCAAAAGAGGATGCTGCTCGACACGGTAAAGTTACTTATACAGAAGCATCTTGTATTGCAACTTTTGCTACTCTCCGTATAAAAATACACTTTATATCCTATTTCCTCCCAGTGGTGGGTATTTTATAGTATCTAAATCACAGGTCTTTAAAAGGAGTTTGGAAGTAGTAACTACTGCCAGATGGAACATTCTGGATAACACCCTTAACTTCAGGGTAATTTAGTTTTCTCATTTATCAAGTCAGGATAATAATGCTGACTTCATGCTTGTCTCTGCTTGCACACTCAGTAGTTGTATCTCATAGGAAAATATTTTTAAACTATTTACTTGCCTATAGGCTAAAACATTTTTTAAAACAATTAATGTTTATAAATATTGTTCACAAATGTAAACATGAAGACAAAACTTTTAAACTAAAAAGTACTACACCGGAACAAAAATATTACCATTTATTGAGCACTTGTGTTATGACACATGCTTTATATGAAATGTTATTAATCCCCACAGCACCTTTCAGGGTGAGTTTTATTATTCCCAACTATTAAATCTCCAAGGCCCAGATGTGGGATTTTAACCCAGGGCTGTCTGACACCTGCCTGTTCACTTTTCTAATACTCTATACTGCTTCTCTGGACTCAGCCATGTCCATTTCAGATGGGTTTCCCAAGAGACTTCCACATAGTTTTTAAAATAAGGTTTGGAATTTAAAAGAGACTGATTTTTTTTTTTTCTAATCCAATTACTGTTCATCAGACCATTGCATCTTCTTGAGCCTTGCTCAAATTATTTTTCTATACTGATCCTAAAAAAATACTAATAAAAAAATGGAGAAAAACTGACTAACACACTCACTGGCCAAGGCCAAGTTTTCTAGCCTAACACATTGAGTAGTGGGGGAAACCACAATATATCTTTTAGAAATACCAACGTCCACATTGCTTTCATCTCCCTGCTGTTGGGCTGAATAGTGTGGACCAGATGTACTAGTGATTGTGGAAAAAAACTAAAGACTCAAATACTCATTCTGGCAACAGAATCTTTAGGAGTCTTCATTGCAGAGAAAACAGTATCTTTTTCGCAATTTCTTTGGCATTTTCTCAGAAGGAACCAAAAAGAAAATAACAAGATTGATAGTCCTTAGATCTAGAGCATCAATAAAGACCATAGTCAAAAGCGGTAAATTGAATTAAACGGTGACTGCAGCCAGGTGGGTCTAGTGTAATCTGGTTTGAAAAACTATTGGACACTTGACTTTCAATAGGATGCTTTATTCAGAGCAAAAGACATCTATTGTTGTGACAGATAATGAAAGGATAAGAACTATAGACATGACTAGGGGAATATGTAGCAAAAATATAGAGAACAAGAGAGACGGGTCAGCTGTTTGAAACCTGTGTTCCAGTTTCCTTTATAATTAGTGTTCTTTCCTTTGACCCAAGCAATCTGAGTCACTGTAGACTCCAACAGGCTTGCTGGAGCTCTTAACATGGTATTTTAAGTTACAGAGTGTAAAGAATTAGGAATTCTAGAATAAAAACTTTATATTGGCCCTAAACTGAAATTTATTTTTTTAATTGAAAAATAAGGCTCAGCTTGAGTTATATAGAGATTAGTATTAGCGTGTCTTCTATTCTCTATTATTTTTCTTATATAGACTTATGAAAGTGGTAGATTTCCATCCACTCTGGAAGGAGTCTGATCTCTTTCAAAGAAGAAATGTATACCACCCTAATATACTTTTGCTTCATAATGCACGTATGGGGTCTACCGTGAGAATGATATTACTTGGCGTAAAAAAAAAAGCAAACCAATTATTCTCCCACCACTTCCCCCAACACACTACTTGTTTGAAGCCATGTTTGTTAGATTCTGCATGAATTGGAATTTTACTTTAACTTGATTTTCTTTGAATTCTAACATGCTAACAAAAATCTTTTAATTAGCTTTCCTTTCCAAAGCCAGTATCTATTATATTCATGTGGTTCCCTCTAGTGGTTAATTTAACATGAAAATTCTCTTCTTTCTTTCCAAAGAATACAGGTTTGCTTGTTTTCCTAACAAATGTTACACACGTAGGCTCTTTTTCAAGAACACTAAAACACTGCCCCTTCCACTCCAGCATTCAGTGTTACACTTCATTGTATTAGTAGCAGTGGTCAATGGGAAGCATCTCATCTTAGGTTCACAACTGTAGAGACAACAGAAAATGTCTTATTTTTAATGTATATTATATCTGGAAAATATTAATTGAAATTTTAAGATTTGATTTGATTTAACAAGCATTCATTGATGAATCACTGTACTTAAGACTTTATGCTGGATGCTGTAGAACCTACAGAGTTGCTTACGGTATAGGTCTCTAAGTCAGACACATGAACTCGATCTTTTAGCTAAAAATATGTTTTAAAAAACTGGTTCCACAGGATTTTGCATGGTGGAGTAAAATGTATTTGCAAAAATTCTCTGATGAAGTAGAGTACTCCTTGATTGTGAAATACAAAGCAGAAATAAGAGTTTTCCCTTGCCTATATTATAATTTAGCAACATGGTTTAAGTAGGGCCCCAAGGAAATTTGAATCTCCATTTAAAAAGAGCCCATTAATTTCCACAAAGATAAGAAATGTACATTCCCCTAATGGCATGATTAAAATTACAGGTCAAATTGTTTTTTGTTGTTGTTAGTTTCTTTGTTTTGCTTTAACTATATATTTTGCTTTAACATACAACAGTTGCAAAACTCAGTGTCAAAGTATGTCACGTTCTACTTAGTAAATATTATAAATTAAATTAATTGAGAGAATCTACCTTTAAAATCATCTGTAACATTTGGGTACTCTGCATGGGCCTTAGTATCCTAATACGAGCATGTACTATATGAGCAGTAAGTGAGAAAGTTCTCTCTCAGTTTATGACACTGTAGGAACAAGAACTTAGGAGATATCCTCATTCTTACCCCAATTCTTTTCCACAATTACTCAGACAGTACAGCCTTTACCTTTGCACTGTGGTTCTTTGGGAAACTGTTGCCACCCCATTTTTGATTCTGGCTAACCAAGGTCCTCTAATGAAGAGGAGAGAAACTTGCTTTTAACTCAAGAAGTATAACCAACTCTGAGGGATCCCAACAATTTGGGATTGGGACTATGTGGAAATCAAGTGACTACTTTTCTGGGGCCACTTAGGATCTCTGCATCCTCCTGGACCTTTATGTCTCAGTGGACATTTCTCGGGCATGGATGAAGTTCCTAAGCCCTACTCTGGTAGAGCCCTAGAACAATAGGCACCTTAGAAGTAGTAAAGGAGAAGGAGGGGTCCTCTCGGGCTACCATATTTCCCCACCACAGCCACGGCAGTAAGGAGGATTGGTAGAGGTAAGTTTCTGTTCTTTAGGGTACCCTCATATAGTTGGTCCCCTCACCCCTGAATTGCTTGTTTTAATGTAACACATTTCTGAAGTGCTGCTGAAATACGAACATATATTAACATGACCAGATAGAGGAAAGAAAGTGGAAAACAATTATTTAAATGTAATAGACCAGGGGAAATGTTATATAAGAAATGTAAATTCTTGTCTCTTTCCCAAAGGTTCTATACACAATGTGAAAAACTTTTCTTTTTATGTGAGCACCACCAATTGTATGGCATTGATGGGATTAAAGGGGAAAAAAATCATTTTCCTTTAAAGGAGGATCTGCAAAGTAAAATTCTTTACATCATAGCATAAGGAAGAAAGTATTGTATATTATTCATCTAAAAATTGGTATTTCTGATTAACTGAATACCTACTAATAGAAGAACTGTCTCTTCTTGAAGGCATCATCATGTACAGCCATCCATACCCAGGAGTGCAAGACCAAGAACAAGCCACGTAAGCAGATATCTCTGGCTTGACTCCTTTCTCCTTGGCGTAGCCGAGCCTGTGCATAAAGTGCTATAATTGGAAGTCACAGTGGTATCTGAATGAATGTCAATCTAGAAGGGCTGGTAATATAAGTCACTGGCTGGGATAAAAGAAAGTTTCTGAAAGGGTGTAGAGTGGGCTCGCCAAGTAGAGCTTGTTCACAGCAGATTCACCGAGTCTGCTGCTTTCATGAGTCGAGTGCGTAAGTGCTTCGCCGTTTCAACTTCCCTGCGTAACATTTAAGGACCATTTCTATGCTCAAGAACTATATATCCCTTGCAGATACCCTGTAACCCTTGGAGACCGAGGCTTTTCTATCAGATATCCCTAGTCAATTCAGATGCACTAAAACTACGTTTATTCCAGGCTCACAGTAGAGGCGCATTGGAGATGTTATCTGGCTGCCTTGCAGGAAGCCATATTTGTGTCACAGCCAACTCTTGTACTGTTTTGTTGATGGCTTGAGTCATGAATCTCTCTGAAAAGAAAAGAGCTCCAAAAACTTACGTGTGCTTTCCTCTCCCTGTTGTTCACTATAGAATCAGCAGTTTAATTGATATTTTAGTGGCACTGTCCATCCTGATGGGCTACTCTGTCACCACCGCCAGCTTTGTCACCTACGTCGTCAGGGAACATCAAACCAAAGCCAAACAACTGCAACACATTTCAGGCATCGGTGTGACATGCTACTGGGTAACAAACTTCATTTATGACATGGTGAGTAACTTACATCATTGAAAGAAAAACAGGATTAATTTCTATAGAAGCCATCAATTTTATATTCAAGAGTTACTTATTCTAGTTTGTTCAAATTACTGTCACAAGGACAGTAAATTACAAAAAAAAAATAATTTGAATCAGGCTTATCTTCATCTAGTGATTGGAGAAAAAAGAAACCCACCTGCCTTTGTCTCTGTGGGCTATACCAGACTCCCTGGGACACTTAAAATGCAGATTCCTTAGCCCTACTCTAGATCTATTAAATCCATATCTTGGGAGTGGAGTGTGGAGAACATACATTTTTTAACAAGATCCCCCATGTAATTTTAAGCACCTTGAAGCCTGAGAACCACTATCATGGAGAAATACAAGTTTAGCAGCAGAATAACCTTACCCAACTGTGCCAAATAATCAAGCTTATAAAAATGTAATCGACTAATAGTAAAAAATTCAAAGTAGTAGCCCCTGAAGAATGACAAATTAGAGAAGATTAGTAGGGAAATGAAGGGACGAATTTCATTTCTCTCATTTGCATAGAATGGTCCCAAAGTTTAGATGGTTGTTCTTGACTTCAGACACGCCAGTGTTGGCCAAAAGCCCAGATGTGTATGCCTTCCTGGTGATTACAGTGAAATTGTCAGAGTTGTTGTCAAGATCATTGGCTCAAAGGGTTGGAGAGTAATTAACTGTATACTCATTTTGTTAATGTAGCCAGTGAGGTCTGAAATGTGCTTGTTGTAGAAGTCAAATCTAAAAGAATAGTAATGACTGCTCTGGACTTAATAGTAGCTTTAATGTTAAGAAAGCGTCAAAGCACACTTCCCTGAAGATTTACTTACTACTTAGGGTTGTGTTGTCTTCTATTTGGAGCTCATTCCAATTTAGGAGTTCCACCCCCACCCCCACCGCCACCACCAGTTAAATTACCACCGTCTTCGTTGTGTACATCTTGCTGCAATCATCCTCAGCATTTACTATTTCTACTTGCCAACAAAACTCTAAGTTCTTTGTTTATGTACCTGTGATTCTAAGAATGTGTGGGACCCACTGGCCTGCTGTTTTGCACAGAGTGGCTCACACTGATAACCAAGCCTTAGAAATCAACCATCTGAGAGAGTGCCAGCATTCCAAATGAAATCAATACTTTGAGGACTGAATCTAATACCAAGATACCTGGCCGTCTTATCTTTCTCACTGAACCTCTGCCACTGAATGATCCCAAATCTCAAAGCCTAGAGGCAAGAACACCAGGGACTCCTTGTATATCTATGAAGATGGAGAGTGGCTTGACCTCATATTGGAGGAGACAAATTCTAAAGTGAAATCAATGTAAAATAAGCTGAACATTACAGCAACGGCAATATAAATAAAAATTCATTCTTTCAAATATTTCTAGGTCAACTTGTTACAGTTTTAAACTAGATGGGTTATTGATTTTTTTTTTTTGGAAAAATACTTGCCATACTTTCAACATCAGTTTACATATTCCCATAGGTCTTCTACTTGGTGCCTGTAGCATTTTCAATTGGTGTCATTGCAATTTTCAAGTTACCTGCCTTCTACAGTGAAAACAACCTAGGAGCTGTATCTCTCCTACTTCTGCTGTTTGGGTAAGCTGCTGATTAAGCAATGAAAGAAGAATTAACGGAATTGAATGCTTCTAGACACAAATAGGACCTAAATCTCATTAGCTAAATTACGATTGCCTTGGGGTTTCATTTGACCTGAGTGATGACTAACAATACATTACATTTGCTGGTCCACAGTCTGTAAAATATAATACTTCTGAAAATTAATTCTGTTATTATTATAATAGTAGTAATACCTAACATTAATGAACACTTACTGGGTGCCAAATGTCATGCTTACTAATTTACATATGTAAACTAATTTACATAAAAATGGACACTTTAGAATGACTAGAAATTTATGTGTGAATGTATGTACTGACAAATTATATGAGTGTATATAGTATTATAAGTATTATAAATTCATGTATACTTATTTGTATTTATCTTTTCATAGATGTCTAAGGACACACACATAATATTGTTTATGTATTAAGATAATACAGGTAATACAGGTTGATATAAGCAATGCTTAGTGTAGGAATTCTTTCTGCCCTGAATGCTTGAGTAGTAGCCCTTAGTTAGCAATTGTAGCTGATGCGGGAACTCTCTTATCTCTAGTTCTATTTAATTGCCCCAAAAGTTGCTCAAGTCTTTGCTCAAAACAGGCTATGCCATTTCTAAGCATGCTCTATCTGTTCAACTAGCCTGCAATAACATCATTATTTTTCCTAAACTTAAATTATAAGATTTATGTTGATTAAACTTCTATTTCTGAGCAACAAAAAAAAATCCTGAGTGTGTGGGATAACACCATCTCCAGGGGGGATTAATTTGTAGTTGTAATGATATAGGACTACTCAAGGTTTGTAAAAGAGGCTTTTTATTGTCATTTTTTGAACCCATCCTTTGGATTTTTTTTTTTGTCAAAAAGAGGAATGAAAGAGAGATCTAATTACAAGGCTTGGCAACTCATCTCTAATGTTTATTTTGATTTTGGAACCCCATCTGATTTTTTTTTCTTTTTGTAAAATAGAAGAACTAAGGTATAATTCTAATTCTTAGTATTTTTAACCCTTAGGTATGCAACATTTTCTTGGATGTACTTGCTGGCTGGGCTCTTCCATGAAACAGGAATGGCCTTCATCACTTACGTCTGTGTCAACTTGTTTTTTGGCATCAATTCCATTGTTTCCCTGTCGGTGGTGTACTTTCTTTCCAAGGAAAAGCCTAATGATCCGGTAAGGTCCTTTATTAGTCTGCTAAACTTCAGTGAATGTATCAAAAGCTTCCACATGCTCCAGGTGGAAAGATTTTTTTTTATTCTACATTCTTTAAATAGAAAAGAAGAATATCATTTGATTCTATTAAATTTGGGAGAGGCAAAACCCTCCTTTAAACAGCTTTCAAAATTCTTTTCCGGCTTCATCTAGGTTAATGCTTGTCATTGTATTTACTGAGTGTCAAAGCTATTGACATTTGACAGGGCTTGAGTAGGGTAATGGAGGTGAAATCAGATATATTTTATAGCACTACATAAATCACGCAACCAATTGGTCAGCTAAACTTTTTACTGATTAACAAATTCTTATGGTATGGTGGTGACAGACAATGACTCAGTTACATGACTATGGGCTAGGAGTCATTTGAACATTCATAGAGAAAAAACTTCATCCTTTCCCTTTTCAATCAAGTATCGGCATCTACTTCATTGTAAGCATCACTTTCCATTCAGGACTGACAATTGTGATTAGTGAGAAGAGAGCACTAACAGTGTCAAGCAATCGAGCAGAAGAGAATAGAGAGGAAATGAAGTGAACTGAGGGACAGACAAGCGAGCTGCAGGAGGAGGAAGGAAATTCACAAGGTGGAAGTAGTCGGCCCCAAGTGTGAATAACGTCAAAATGAGCCATTTGCTCCTTTTGGAGACATGTTGTCTCTCCTTCCACCTCGTTTCACCATTTTAGTTCCTCTCCAAGTAGGAATGATCCTGGGTTCTGAAACTGTACTGTAAAGTGCCTCCCTCACCCAGGCACCTACCAATCTCCTATACCAGACCCTAACACACCGGCTAGCCTCACGCTCCTAGGGTCCAAGGCAGGTCTAGAAGTGATTTTGCCCCCAGGATTGGGCCCAACGCCTTCGATTGCCTCAAAAAAAATATAATCATTTTCTGCTTGTATTTCAGTAATAAACCTCCACCATTTGGTTATAGTAAATATTTGTATGCAAATTCAGCATGCATGGGAAATAATCGCCAATCTAGATAAGCTTCTCAGGTTTCGATATCGGTCTACATTTGAAATTTTAGTCAATTTGTTGGAAGCCTAACACTGACCTTTATTTTTATCTCTCTTATTTCAGACTTTAGAACTTATTTCTGAAACCCTCAAGCGCATTTTCCTGATTTTCCCGCAATTCTGTTTTGGCTACGGTTTGATTGAACTTTCCCAACAACAGTCAGTCCTAGACTTCTTAAAAGCCTATGGAGTGGAATATCCAAGTGAAACCTTTGAGATGAATAAGCTGGGCGCAATGTTTGTGGCTTTGGTTTCTCAGGGCACCATGTTTTTTCTCTTGCGACTCTTAATTAATGAGTCGCTAATAAAGAAAATCAGGTAAATATAATGAAAATGATAGTGTTTGACATCCATAAGAGAATGCAGGTCAAAATATTCAGGCGAGAGTCAATAGTCTAAGCTTTTCTATTAGTAAGTAATAGGGAAATATTTGGCTCAAAAAACTTTTTAAAATTGTATAGCACAATTCACCATTCATTTTATTGTGGTAAACAGTTATCTAAACTTACTATGTGTCTGCAAGTATTGCTGTGGAATGAGGGAATAAAATCAAATAAGCACAGTTGTTAGCCTGGAAGAGATTAAGATTCAGTGGTGGGGTGAAAATGTGTACATACACAGAAGGTGTAGTCTTTGAGTTGAGTTTGGAAAAATTGAAAACACTTTCACAGGCAGAAATGGAGAAAAGATTGAATGTGTAGCATGTTGGTAATGAGCTTGGGAAAGGAAGACTGAGATAAAGTGAAGACAGGATCATAAATGAAAAGAAATACCCATACCATTGATCCAGCAATTCCATTTCTAGGAATTATTTCTACAGACATACTCACACATATGCAGAATTATGTACGTATGAAATTATTCATTATAGTAACCATTTCCAATAGCAAAAGAATGGAAGCAACATAAATGTCCTTCATTTAGGGACTAGTTAAATAAATTAGTGAATACATATATTCACTAATATAAGATTTTGCAGCATTAGAAAGAATGACACATTCCTCTATGTAATATTTGGGATTACCTCTAATATTTATTAAGTGAAAAATACAAAGTTCAGAACTGTGTGTAAAGTGTATTACCATTTGAGTTGAAAAAAATAAATACATATTATCTATGCATACATATCCATAGACTATCTTGAATTGTGAGTGTCTCTGCTGAAGAGAACTATGTATGGTTGAAGATGACTTAGTTTTCACTACATATCTCTCAGTACCATTTGAATTTTATTAATAATACCACGTACATGTATCCCCTATTAAAAAACAAAATTTTAATCAACTAATAATAATGAGAGAAAAGACAAGAGCAGAGATTGAGAAAAAATATTATGGTGTATTTAAGAAAGGAGTGATACAATTTGATTAGAATATAGCATAAATATAATGAAATAGGAGTGAAAGCTTAAAATGTTGTTGGAAGATTATGGAGTTTCCCAAATGCTTGCTAAAGAGATACGGTTTGGGCTTCATTCAACAAACAAATGGTAGTCCATTAAAGATTTGTTTAACAGAGAGCAACATGATCAAATTGTGCTCGAGGAGGTGTAATTTTGTAGAGATAGTGCAGATTGGAAAAGAAGAGTCAGAGACACTGGAGCAGTTTCAGGTTCCCAGAGAAATCTAGGCGAGGAGTGAAAGCCTATAATAGAAATTGACAGAAAATAATCCATGACAGGGTGTTATAAGGCTTCTCCAGTGTTTGGAGTGTGACTGCATGAGTAGATTTTGGAATGAGGAAGACTCAAAGAAAACATCGCAATTGAGGTCGTTGGGGATATCATTAAAAGAAACAGGGACATTGGGAGGAAGACCTGGATTGATTTGTTGGATTTTTAAATTTTGTTTGTTTTGTTTTATTTTGGTATATGTTAGGCAAGATACTGAGGTGGGTTTGGGACTTAGTTTGCAGGGCTGATAACCTTAAAATATTGGCTAGATCCTGGGTGAGACATGAACAGTAAAAAGAGTACAGAATAATATCTATATTATTGATGATTTAAAAAGTAGAGATGTTCACAGTGTAACATTGTGCCTACAGTTAACAACAATGTATTGTGCACTTAAACATTTGTTAAGAGGGTAGATCTTGTGTCAAGTGTTACCACAATAAAAAAGAAAAAAAAAAAGAAGAGAGAATTAAAATAAAAAGGTGATCATTGGTCTTGGGTTTGAATTTTACCAATGACCCTGGACTGTCTGTTAGGAACTAACTTTCAAACATATATTCACTTCCTTATTAGTGAAATTAGGATTCTGAATTTTAACAGTGGATCTGTGAACACTTAGGGCATGGAAAGCAAAAGCTGTTTCCCAAATATCACAGTGAATATGGTGAAGAGAGTCCATCCTACCTTCTTAAGCTATTTGAGTAGCATAATACATAATAAATTTAAAAGAAACTTAATAATGAATAGTACACTTTCAGTGAAGTGAAAACATTTCAAAATTGAGTGGTGTCATTTTTAAACCATTGATGTAAAATCACTGGGTCCGTTTTTTAGGCTCTTCTTCAGAAAATTTAATTCTTCACCTGTAGTGGAGACAATAGATGAAGACGAAGACGTGCGAGCCGAGAGATTAAGAGTTGAAAGTGGTGCAGCTGAATTCGACCTGGTCCAGCTTCATCGTCTCACCAAGACCTACCAACTTATTCACAAAAAGATTATAGCTGTAAACAACATTAGCCTTGGGATACCTGCTGGAGAAGTAAGGAACTGTGTTTTGTTTCTAACTGTCCTTTTTATTGGCATAATAAGTGATAATTAAAATCTTTAATTATTTTTCCTTAGTTTTTTTCTAGAAATATAAAAGTCAATCTGAATATTTCCATGGATTATATATATATATCTATATATCTTATATAAGTAGTCAGCCTTTGGTATCCGAAGGGGATTGGTTTCATATCCTCCTGTAGATACCAAAATCCATGGATGCTCAAGTCCCTGATATAAAATGGTATGGTATTTGCATGCACCCCACACACATCCTCCCATCATTTAAGTCATCATTTAAAGATGACTTTAAATCATCTCTAGATTACTTATACCCAATACGATGTAAATGCTATGTAAATAGTGGTTATAATGTATTGTTTAGGGAATAATGATAAGAAAAAAATCTGCCCATGTGCAGTACAGATGCTTTTTTTCCTGAATATTTTCAATCCGAGGTCTGTTGGATCCAAGGATTCAAAATCCATGAATACAGAGGGCCGACTGTATACATAATTTACATATATCCACGTACTATTTACCCCTATAGTCTTTCCTCTTGGCAGGGAGAATTCGACCACTCCTACCAACTACTGTCCGCTGTTCACTCTGGGGTGAACTTTGGTCAGGAAGCCTGTTCAGGCTGCTGGCATAGCCTTTCATTTCCAGTCCTCTTCAGAAAGCAAACATAAAGACGTCAGTTTTCAGAAGTGAGGTCCTAGAACTGCATCTGTTTATTTATACCTTTGCTGTTTTCACAGCAGCAATATTAAGGCAGCTTTGAAAAGGGAAAGAGAATTTGGCTATTTCCCTTAGTTTTCCAAGCAGTCCTGCAAACTACATACATCAAATTTATTCAACAGTATAAAGAAATTATTGCTTCAGTAGCTTATTCAGTAAAGTTGTGAGTTTGTGTGAATAATGTTAAATCTATAAATATAATTACTTTGTCAGGTTTGCAGATCTTATTTGTGGAGTGTTTTATCATGTCACATAGAGGAGTATTATAACACTATGTAAAAGTCCTGTGTATGTAAACAAATGTTCTGATGGTTAAAAGAAAAAAGATAACATAAGTATCCATTTGTTTTAAAAGAGAAAGTGCCAGCAAAGCACAATATCCATGAATAATTCCAGTGACTTATTTTTCTTAGTAATTTATTTCACCCAGGGAGAATGAGGGAAGAGATACAATAGCAACATTTCTTTGGTTTGGACTAAGGTTTACATCTTTTTCCCTCTTCAAACCAGTGCTTTGGCCTTCTTGGGGTGAATGGAGCAGGAAAGACCACTATATTCAAGATGCTGACTGGAGACATAATTCCTTCCAGCGGAAACATTCTGATCAGAAATAAGACTGGGTATGAAAACCTATGGCTTCAACTTACCAAGTGCAACATATTTAAATGAGAAAAATAAATTAAATGAACAGTTTAGATTCTTTTGTGGCTATATTATTAAATCCTCGGGGGAGTGAGGATTAAAGTGAGTGGAAATTTTTAAACCTTTAAGTGTGACTCTGATAGTGGGATTATTTTATCCCTTTTTATCAAGGTCACCAACTCCCATGACCAAAATAGAGCTACCTTCCCACATTTGGGGGCCTGGAGGAATAAATCTTTTGAAACTCATCTGTGTTTTCCATCCTCTCATTCAGATCTCTGGGTCACGTTGACTCTCACAGCTCATTGGTTGGCTACTGCCCTCAAGAAGATGCCTTAGATGACCTGGTAACTGTGGAAGAACATTTATATTTCTATGCCAGAGTACACGGAATTCCAGAAAAAGATATTAAAGAAGTGAGTACACCTGTGAAAAACTGATTGATGTGAAACCATTATTGTTTCTAGTTTCTTTTCCATATCATGCCCCTAAACCCAACTGGAAAATGATGACGTTTTCCTTCTGACAATGACAATGAACCCATCCTAGCTTGTTGATGTGTATACCCCTATGAAATCAGCTTTAGAAAATCCTTGGCCCATATTTGTTCAGTAACCCTGTTAAGAACAATCAAATAGCTGATCACACTTACATCCAGCTCTGGGTTGAGCAGTGGTTGGTGATGCCTATCTATTCTTTAGTGTTTAAGCACTGGCACATAGAATTAACTGCAAAATGCCCAAGCAGAATAGTTTCCATTTTGATTTTTAATCTGTGGCTTTGCACTTCACTGCAACTGTTTGCCTTTTTAATGGAATGGCTAACCTTTAGGGCAGTTTCTTCTATTTTTGCAACCCTGGGAACCTGTTGTATAAATCCAACTAAGATTTCATTATGTGCCGGGACTATTTAACTACAGAAATAACCTCAAGAACCCATGATTCCTAATGTGCTAAAGTTTTCATACTGGGTCAGTTTTAAATAGACTTAAAGCCTTTGTGACAGCTCACCCCTCAGTAAGAAAAAAGAGAAAGCAATGATGACAATCAGTGAATAACCTGCCTTGTGAATTCTGTTTTAGCTCTTTTAAGCTTTATAAGAGAATCCCGTGGCAATACAGCATAAAGTACAGTCTGTAATTGTAAACACACACACACACAGACACACACATATTTGGAGGGGGAAATCTTTAAAATGAGCCTCCAAGGAATTGCTTTTATCTCTTCAAATAAACTATTAATTTTAAGTTGTTCTTTGAAAACAAAAATTGATGTTGAATTTCAATATTTTAATTTTTTCCATATATATATTCTCCATGGAGAAATTTTTTTTATCACAAGCAGATTTTTTTTCCGTTTAGAGCTTTAAGGATTTTGGCAAGAGAAGGTCAACTCAACTCTTTTATTGTCCACAGACGGTTCACAAGCTCCTCAGGAGGCTTCATCTGATGCCCTACAAGGACAGAGCTACCTCTTTGTGCAGTTATGGCACAAAAAGAAAATTATCCACTGCACTGGCCTTGATAGGGAAACCTTCCATTCTATTGCTGGTAAGAGACTCATTATGAAAAGGGCTCCTCCATAATTAGGACAGCATATGCAATTGTGTGTGTTAGCATTTCATCATCATGATTGCAGTCAACGTTTGTTGAGGTCTCACTAGGTGCTAGTTATTGTGCAAAGCACTTTCCTTATACTATCCCATTAAGGGAACTTCTATCAGCAAATAATTTGTTACCACAACAGTAGGCCCTCAAAAATGTTGTGTCTGAAGCAGTGGGCTCAGTGGATTTCAGAGGAAACACTGGCATGGGAATGAGAGGTAGCAAATTCAAATTCAAACAAGTAAAGTTATGAAACATGGTAGATTTTGATTCCTACCTCTTGAGGAAAACATGTCTCTTTTTCTATTAGGAATTGATTAAGTGAACTAACATTTTCCAACTTCTACTGTGAAGGACAGGCACATTTCAGGACAATGTATTATGCTACAATTTTATTTCCCTGTTACTTAAAAATATAAGTTATCTAGCTTGGGATATGATTGATAACATACCATACTAGTTTACTTGAATTTAGAGGGGCAAGAAATGCATTTCACATTTATGTTTCTGTTAATATGCCCGAGGTATATTAATAATATATTAATATTATAGTATTTTTATATTACATTTTGATTAAAAGCTCAAAATTAAATTGATCAACTAGAAATGTAAGTTACACATAGTAGTGATGTAGTAGTCTACTCCCCAAGCCCAACATTGTAAAAGAGAAACAAACTTGCCTTTATTTTGGAAAAGTCCCTTCATTCAAGGACCCTCAAACTCTGAAAAAGCCTCAGCTATATGCAGTAATAATCCAGTCATAAGTCACCACATTATTCCAGGAATTAAGTCATGAAGTGAATCAAACCATTTAAACTGCCAGATAGAATGATGCCCAGCCCACCTTTCTATACTACCAGAAGCTTATAATGCACTGTATCTCTGCTAATCGATGCTTCTAATGGAATTCTATTGTGTAGATACCCCTTAAATTGAACAAAACAATCTTTAGATGCCCCTCTGAGATAATAGATGTAGAGCACTTTAAAATGTTAAAAGTGCTATGTAAATGTTAGGTACTAGTGAGCTGAACTGAAGTATGGACTATAAGAGAAAGACACCATGTTTTCTTCTAAATGCATGTACTTAATACGCTATCTGCTTCCAAAATAGGAGCAGTGGTCGGGCATGGTGGCTCATGCCTGTAATCCTAGCACTCTGGGAGGCCGAAGTGGGCGGATTGTTTGAGCTCAGGAGTTCGAGACCAACCTGAGCAAGAGCGAGACCCCATCTCTACTAAAAAAATAGAAATAAATTATCTGGACAACTAAAAATATATAGAAAAAATTAGCCAGGCATGGTGGTGCGTGCCTGTAGTACCAGCTACTCGGGAGGCGGAGGCAGGAGGATCACTTGAGCCCAAGAGTTGGAGGTTGCTGTGAGCTAGGCTGACACCACAGCACTCTAGCCCAGGCAACAGAGTGAGACTCTGTCTCAAAAAAATAAAAATAAAATAGGAGTAGTGACAGTATATGTACATATGTATAGGGAGGGTATAGTGTGATATTTTGATTTATTTATACAATGTGCAATGATCACATCAGAGTAATTAGCATATCCATCACCTCAAACATTCATCATTTCTTTGTGTCTGGCACATTCAAATCCTCTCTTTTACCTATTTCAAAATATACAATGAATTATTGTGAACTGTAGTCACCCTACTCTCTACTTCTATAAGCTCAATGTTTTTAGCTTCTAAATAACTCAGTCCTTTTTTTAAATTTAACTTTAACACCTTACTGTAAAAATAAGCCTCTAGTTATCCTATGTACGTACTTTCCATTACAAATTCTTTTTAATTTTTACCTGATCTTGAGCTATAATTTTTTAATCACCTGTCAGGATGTATTATTGTTTAGACTATCTATTGCTACATTTTCCAGTTTGTGTCTAAACAATTTTTCAAAATATCATTTACTTGGGAAAATAATGCATATCTTTATACTTGGCGATTTCTACAAACTCTTAATTTTATTTCCCCAAGGAGTGTTAAATTTCAATTAATAAGATAAAACTAAAAATACAACTCAAACATATTGACTGAAATATCAAATTGTGCTCTTTTTGCTTCACTTAGCATATTATCACTCATAGCCACAATTCCGTTATCAGAAGCAGGGTGGCAATCTTGTGGATATATCTTCAAATATATATGTGACAATTTAGAATTAAACGTAAAAACTCCACTTTGTCAGTAATTGAAGCAGAATTTTTTCCAAAGAAACATATGAGATGGATATAAAGTAACAGGGTGTCAACTTCACTGAGACGCTTTTTTAAACGGATTGACAATTTTAAATGATTAATTTTGAGCTTTTTGACAGCAGCAGAAAGAAGCCTATTAAGTATAAAACAAGTTAGTCACCGGACCTCAAAAAGTGATTTCTGTTCTAGGGAAGTGAAACGCAGTGATTCATGTAAAGAACCTCATCAAAAATTAATTAATTTGATAAATTTTTCTTATAACTTTCTATTAAGGATGAGCCAAGCTCTGGGATGGATCCTAAGTCGAAACGGCACCTCTGGAAGATCATTTCAGAAGAAGTGCAGAACAAATGTTCCGTCATCCTCACGTCTCACAGGTAAGCTGAGTGTGGGATCGTTAAAGTCAAGCTACCCAATCTTAGGGTGATGATGGTAGATGGGAAAAGGTAATCCTATGTAACAGATAGATAGATCAATCAATAGGTAGATAATGAATGCCCACAACTGTATCAATATGTTTATAGTAGTAGGAACAAGTCAGGCAGGTTTCATGGTGACAATACAGTTCTTGTGGTGGGACAGGGTCTAAGATCTAAGCAATCTTTCTAAAATCAAATTTTTCATGACCTATGGCCCTCTTAACTCAACTATGGCTCCCTATTGCTTGTCAGATAAATTTCAGAATCCTTAAACTCAGTATTCAAGGCCTTCTATTCTCTGGCCTCATCTGAACATCCCATCTCTTTGCCCTGCAACACCCTCTCCCTTCAGTCCATCTGAATGATGTGGTTTTGCACCCGCACACTGGCCCTTCCCACCTCCACGTCCCTTCTTCAGCTGTGCTTTCTACTTGAAACGTCCTTTCACACAATCTCTCCACGTCCTAATCCTACCAGTCCTTCCGGAATCTGCTCACACGCCTTTCCTCCATGAAGTAGGCACTTCAATCAGCTAAGCATAAGAAACAACTAAAGCATTTTATCTGTGCCTGTCTTATGAGGCTGGCTTTGTACGTTATAATTTGTATTAAGTTTATCTTTGCATTATAATTATCAATGTTAGAAAAAGTATTAGTTTTTTTTATTATCAAGAGACTTATTTGTATCCTAGCTTTGCCCCAGCAAAGGAGTCACAGGAGTCAATCATTTAATGTCCATTAAGTTTTGTATGAAGTGGACAAGGTGATACTTCAAATCACCTCCAGTTATCATAGTCTGTACAATTAGAATAATCAGGTGCAGGTTAACTAGTTATAAATCCCACAATATAAGATCCAACTGAATGTGGGACATGAGACATAATGAAAAAAGCTTGATGTCATTTTGGGAAATGTTTCTGAGGAAGTGTGGATCTTGAGTCAAAGCTTGATAGACTTGAAAGAAAATACGAAGTTTGATAGATAGAGGGGGCATTCCAGGTGAGAGAGATGGCCTCAAGGTTTAGAAGAAACAGTCATAAACTCCATCTGAAGATGTTTAATTTAAATTAAAAGATTTTTTTGTTCTCCTTCAAAAGAACTAAAAACTAAAGGAGAACTAAGGAAGGAGCTAAAATAGCAACTCTAAGGTGCCATAATGAAACAGTTAAGCTTATGCTCATAAACTTCAACCCAATTCTCTGTGCCCTGAATGCTAGTGTGATTCTGCTCTGTCTTTTAGCATGGAAGAATGTGAAGCTCTCTGTACCAGGCTGGCCATTATGGTGAATGGAAGGTTCCAGTGTATCGGATCTTTGCAGCACATAAAGAGCAGGTGAAGAAAAAACACGTTCACAGATGGCATACAGTAATCAGTCTAATGGTGCCCTACTCATTTCCAAGGATTATCTCAGCAGCCTGAGTAGTAAAACTGAAATGGAGAAGTTAATCATTGACTCGCCTTACATTTAAATTATTTTACTGAGGGGTTGTTGTGTTTTTTTAGTTTATAACTCAAAAACCTAGAAGGCCTACAGCTAAAAAATAAATAAATAACAAATCATCCACAACCAAAATACTCTCAGGAAGAAGTTTTTAAGAGTTTGTCCAATAACAAATTAGACAAGTATATGAAGGCATAGATTTTTATCTAGTTTGTTCATTTGCCATCTGCACAGGCTTTCAGTAAGCTATTTAACATTTTCACCACAGTCAAAACCTTTTAATCAAGCATACTTTGGAGAAATGTGCATAAATATCATATTACTATAAAATTAAAATTAAATTAATAGTTTATGTTCACCAGAGCATATGTGCATTTATACATATTCATGTTAATCTCCAGACTTCAGGATGTTACTTTATACCTTTCTACACAACAAGTTGACTTTCTTATAAAATAATATTAACCAAGATAAGGAAAAAAAGGATGAAAAAAGGCCTTATGTTGCTCTTAGGGAGTCTGTTGTGACTTGTTTACAAACTTTTTCCTTGGTGCAAACAGTTAGCATATTGTTTTAATATTTATCTTTAAAACCCAATGATGTTACTCTTTGCTTTTGACACCAAATCTCCAATGACCTGCCTGTGAAGTGTTTGCTCACTTTGAATTAGAAAGTGTTTAACCCCAGAAATTGGTATCCATGGCCAATTCATGAATGTCAAAGAAAGTCAAGATTTTATGCCTTCTTTTCAATGTAGCTTTTGCCCACAGAGTTTGATTGTGGATAAAGGTAGAAATAAATAAAAAATCATGGCAGTGCACTATTTCCAGTTTGCAACATACCCTGAACTTTTATGGCAAAATGACAGTCTTTATATAAGACAAAGGCCTGTAATGGTCGACTTGAGTCCTGTTTCATTATCTAGAATTCCAGGGGAGCTATTTCGACAAAATGTAACTCATATCATATTTTTCACTTTTTCTTTCTAGGTTTGGACGAGGATTTACTGTTAAGGTTCACCTAAAAAATAACAAAGTGAGCATGGAGACCCTCACGAAGTTCATGCAGCTGCACTTTCCAAAAACATACTTAAAAGTAAGTGATTGTCTCACCTTTCCATCTTGACTGGTTTTGATGGTCATCATCTAACACCATAGTGGATGTTTGCCATTTCCAAGTTAACCACAGCTTTATCACTAATCTTAATGTATTTATTAGCTCAAGATGCATAAGATACTCCAAAGCACGCTTAGTATGAACAAATAGAATCTTCAAATTAATTATATATTTTTGTAGCTATTTAAATTTAACATAGTCCTTTAGTATATATTTATTTATTCCTCACAAAGTCTTTATGATCATACTGTATTAGTTTTCAAGTTATTTATGTTGCTAGTTTACTGGTTACATATCTTAGGGAATTGAGGGGTGATGGGTATTATATGGCCAAGGGCATTTCTTCTTAGGAAAAAAAATCTACGAAGTTCTGAAATGTCACAACTAGAGGAGATTATCTCCTTTATTTCTTTCATTGCAAAAATAAGCCCACAAGAGCATTTCCTCAAGTCCTCAAGTCCCAGACTACCTGAAATATTGCAAAATTGATTTTATCTTACATAGACATAGCCATGGATGGACACACACAAATATATGCATATAAATCTAATATAACACATACTTAAAATAAATGTACATGACAGAAAAAGTTATCATTATAGCATCTTTGATGTGCAGGTAATTTGTAGAAGATGATGATGGCAAATGATTGTTTTCGAAAGGAAATCAGATGTGGCATGATGAAAAGAAATTGGAAAGACTTAGATGAGGTCCGGCTATGCCTGTGTGATTTCCAACAAGACATTTATTTAAAATTTCTGCGCCTCATTGTTCTCATTCGTAAATAGAAATACAGTAGTCCCCTCTTATCCATTCCAACATCCCCAGTGGACACCTGAAACCATGGATAACACCAACCCCTGTATACCCTCAGTTTTTTCCTGCATAGTAACAGGCAGGTAGCATGTACAGTGCGGATACACTGGACAAAGGGATAATGCACGTCCTGGACAGGGTGGAGTGGATGGCTCAAGATTATGTCACGTTACTCAGAAAAGTGTGCAATTTAATATTTAAGAATTGTTTGTTTCCGGAATGTTCCCCGTAATATTTTCCAACCACAGTTGACCACAGGTAACTGAAACCGTGGAAAGCAAAACTGAAGATAAGGGGTGACAGTAATAACAACTACTTCACAAAATTGGTGTGAGAACTAAATGATTAAGTGTCCACAAAGATAATTCATAAGTCGTATGGCACAATATTAAAGTGAAGTGATTGTAGACAACAAAATAGAATGCAGTTTTAAAAAGAATTCATCTTTACAAAAAATACCTTTGCCTCAGCCTCCCCAAGCTTTAGGTAACTTCTGTAGGAAATAATAGCTTTCATGATTCTTATCAAAGCCCATTTTCTATCATCTAAATTTAAATCAAATTTAAAAGCCAATGGACATCTTTCTTGCACAGATTGTATTGGTTGTAACGCTTTTTCTTTCAGTGAATTTCTGTGTTTATTCACTGAGTGATGAAATTACATTCTCCCTGGTCTGTTTCTCCTGGGACCAGAGCTATACAAGGCAAATGCAGTGATGACCAAAGTTTGATTTTTCCCTAAGCAGACCATTTTTTACAAATCTTTGGTGGTTGCTAGGTCTCTAGAAGGGAAATAGCCAGAACAACATTTTGAGAGCAAGAGTAAGCAAGATGGCGAGATTGCAGTGTCAAATATAACGCAACCACAAGCTGATGGGAAAGACCGTGCAATGTACAAGGGAATGAGGAGAAGGAAGTCTTGAATACCTGGCTGAAATACACGGTCTTGATCTGATCCGTAGAGGTCGCAGGGGTAGATTCTGCAATAAGAAAACAACCTGATGAAACTAGTGTTTAGGAAAGATTGCCCTAGCTGCTCTGTGCCAGAATCAATCAGTGTATATAGTTTCTAGGCTTCTGAAGAGGCTGAGGGAGTAACTCAGATGCGGAGTGATGAGCACCAAGTTAATAATATTGATAGTGCAAATAGAGAGGAAAGGTTAAACTTGAGAGACATTTTAAAGGAAAAACAAATGAGATGTGGTAATGGATTAAATATTTGGAAAAGCAAGATGTTAAAGATACTCCAAGACAATAAGAATAGATTACTAAATAGGTGGTGATACTATTGACTAAAATAAAGAAATTGAAAAGAATTTTAGGGTCAATCAAGAAAGGATGCAGAAACCATCTGCATATGGTAACCTAATATTTGATAAACCAGACAAAAATATACACTGGGGGAAAGAATCTCTTTTCAATAAATTGTGCTGGAAATACTGGATAGCTACATGCAGAAAAATGAAACTGGATCTGTACCTCTCACCTCTCACAAAAATACACTCAAGATGGTTAACAGACCTAAACCTAAGGCAAGAAACCTGAAGAATCCTAGAAGAGGAGGTTGGGAAGACCCTTTCAGACATCGACCTAGGCAAAGAATTCTTGAAGGAGACCCCCAAAGCAATTAATGCAGCAACAAAAATAAACAAATGGGATCTGATCAAATTAAAAAGCTTCTGCACAGCCAAAGAAACTATCACTAGAGCAAAGAGACAACCTACAGAATGGGAGAAAATATTTGTTCTCTACACCTCTAACAAAGGTCTGATAACAAGAATCTACCTAGAACTCAAAAGAATTAACAAGAAAAAATCAAAGAATTCCATTTATAGATGGGCAAAGGAAATGAACGGAAACTTCTCCAAAGAAGACATAATAATGGCCAAAAAACATATAAAAAAAGTTCATCATCTCTAATCATTAGAGAAATGCAAATCAAAACCACAATGAGATACCACCTAACCCCAGTGAGACTGGCCTCTATCAAAAAATCCCAAAACAACAAATGCTGGCGAGGATGT
>CAUYRT010003285.1:0-11006 GCA_963574885.1 Lepilemur ruficaudatus | reverse complement strand
TGCCCTGGCTAGAGTGCCGTGGCGTCAGCCTAGCTCACAGCAACCTCAAACTCCTGGGCTCAAGCGATCCTTCTGCCTCAGCCTCCCGAGTAGCTGGGACTACAGGCATGCGCCACCATGCCCGGCTAATTTTTTCTATATACTTTTAGTTGGCCAATTAATTTCTTTCTATGTATAGTAGAGACGGGGTCTCGCTCTTGCTCAGGCTAGTCTCGAACTCCTGAGCTCAAATGATCCTCCCACCTCGGCCTCCCAGAGTGCTAGGATTACAGGCGTCAGCCACCGCGGCCGGCCTCATTCATTCATTTCTGAGCGTCCTGCGGCCTTGTGCCCGGCCTGGCTGGGGAGGGAGTGCTGAGCAGAGCAGCCTGCTTCGCTCCGGGCCAGGCCGGGGTACAGGCCCATAAGCAGCTACATCCCCAGGAGGAGCGGGTGGGCCTTTAGACTGGGTGGGCAGGGGCAGCCCTTCTCTGGAGGTGGTGTTGGGCTGGGGGAAGGCCGTCAGGGCAGCAAGGCAGTGGCGGTTGCGGTGGTCGGGAGGGCCTCACTGAGAAGCTGACATGTGAGCAAAGACCTGGAGGAGGGGAGAGGAGGAGCCCGGTGGGTACAGGGGAAAGAGCATTCTGCAGAGGGAGCTGCCAGTGCAAAGGCCCTGAGGCAGGGCATGCCTGGGGAAGAGGAGCAAGGAGGTCTCTGGCTGGAGCAGGTGAATGAACGGGGGCAGTGGGGAGAGATTGGGACAGAGGCATGAGGGGGCAGATCACAGGTTGGCATGTGAGCCTTGGGGAGAAGGATGATGCTACCAGAGGACTCCGAGCAGGGGAGGGACACCATGTGACTCAGTGTTCATAAGGTCACCCTGGGCTTGGGAAGACACTGATGCAGTGTCTGCCCTGGTCTCTCTCTGCCTCCCTCCTCCCGCCCTCGCCTCCAGTGGCCTCTGAAGCTATGGCCTTCGGGTGAGTAGCTTTGGCTTTGGAGGTGGGGGAGTGTGGGACATGAAGACTGGGAGGAGTTCCTGTGTCCCCTTCCCTGTGACCCTATGACCTTGTGAACCTGTGACCACATAACCCCATCTCCTCCCTCAGTACATTCTGATGAAAGAGAGTCTGGAGCAGCAATTTCCGAATCGTCTGCTCTTTGTGAGTGTGCCGGTGGCCTGGGGGAGGGGATCCGGGCTCTGAGGCCCCCCAGGGACTTGGAGGGGAGCTCTCAGCCTCCCCCCTGCAACCTTCCCTCCCCAGGAGGAGGACAAAGCTGCCCAGGCTACGGGGGAGTTTGAAGTGTTTGTGGAAGGGAAACTGGTCCACTCCAAGAAGGTGATTCTGAGCAAGGGTCTGGGACAGAGAGGGAGAGAAGGTGGGGATGAGGTCTGGGGGTGGGGGGACATGGCTGTGCTCTTTGCCCTCTGTGCCCAGAAAGGTGATGGCTTTGTGGACGAGGCCAGGCTGCAGAAGATTGCGAGCATTATTGATGAAGAGATCAAGAAAAGGTAGCAGGCGACTGGCAGAGCTGGAGGTAAGCGGGGAGCCGTGGGGGCGGCAGGGCTACCCGTCTCTACCAAAAAAAAAAAAGTAAAAAATTCAAATTAGAAAAAATATAAAAATAAAGTATACCATCTGCATTTCTTTTCTTTTTTTTTTTTTTTTTGAGACAGAGTCTCTGTTGCCTGGGCTAGAGTGAGTGCCGTGGCATCAGCCTAGCTCACAGCAACCTCAAACTCCTGGGCTCAAGCGATCCTCCTGCCTCAGCCTCCCGAGTAGCTGGGACTACAGACATGCACCACCATGCCCGGCTAATTTTTACTATATATTTTTAGTTGGCCAATTAATTTCTTTCTGTTTTTAGTAAAGATTGGGTCTCGCTCTTGGTCAGGCTGGTTTCGAACTCCTGACGTTGAGCGATCTGCCCACCTCGGCCTCCCAGAGTGCTCACGCCAGAGCCCTCACGCCAGCCATATCTGCATTTCTAATAGATAAGTTTTATTTTTAGAGACAGGGTCTGGCTCTGTCGCTGCAGGCTGGAGTGCAGTGGCGTGATCATAGCTCACTGCAACCTCGAACTCCAGGGCTCAAGCGATCCTCTTGCCTCAGCCTCCTGAGTAGCTGGGACTACAGGCATGCGCCACCACACCTGGCTAATTTTTTATTTTTTTGTAGAGACAGGGTCTTGCTATGTTGCCCAGGCTGGTCTCGAATTCTTGCCTTCAAACAATCCTTCCACCTCAGTTTCCCAAAGTGCTGTGGATCTATTTTTTCAGCTGCCAAGCTGGGAGTGGGGTGAGAGGCAGGGGAGAGGTCTGTTTCTCACATCTGCCAATATGCAGAATATGGTTGTGGTAACACATAGTTTCCAGGGTCACGGACACTGAGGTTCAAATCCTGGGTCTGTCAGCCACGCGAGGCTGAAGTGGGGTGAGGTTAGATGCTGAGGTAAGGGCTTGCCGAAGGCCACCTTCAGTGACAGCTGTTGTTATTGGAACAAGTCAGGATGGTTCTGATTGCAACAGAAAACTTAGCTCGATCTGGCTTTAGACAAAAAGAATGGACATATGATAATAGAGTCAAGTGTATAATTTGTTGGCTTCAGGCATGGCTGCATCTAGGTGCCATAGGGTTGCCACCGGGAATCTGATTTTTCCTTACTTTGAGTTCTGCTTTTTTTCCTGGGCTGGTGTCATTCTCAGGCAGGCTCCCCTACCTGGTGGCATAAATCCTGCAGAAGGTTCTCATTGACCTAGCTTAGGTCACATGTCCATCCCCAAACCAATCACTGAGTCCCAAGGGAATGTGGTGCTTTCATTGGTCAATCTTGAGCCATATGCCCATTCTTGGGGCTGGGGATGAGTCAGTCCTTCTGAACCATGTGGGGGTGCGGAGCTGGGTGGGCAGGAACCGCAATTAACTACATTAGGGATCTGGTGGACGGGTAATGGTAAGCCCGTGCTGCCTGGGTTTGAGTCCCAGCCCTGCCATTTACTGGCTGTGACCTGGGGCAAATGTCTTCACCTCTCTGTGCTTCAGTTTCCTTTTCTGTAAAGCAGAGATTATAATAGCCTTTACCTCACTGGATTTTTTTTTATACAACAAATATTTGCTGAGTACCTACTATGTGATGGATACTGTTCTGGGCCCCAGGGGAATACAGCAGTGAACAACACAGATAGAAACCCCTGTCCTGGTGGAGCTGATGTTCCTCTAGTGGGGGGAGCAGACATAGGTGAATAGAAGGCATTTTAGAAGGTGGTATGCGCTAAGAAGAAAAATAAAGCAGGGAAGAGGGGTGGGGAGTGCTGGGAGTTTTTTTGCAACTCTAAATTGAGTGTGCAGGGAAGACCTCATTGAGAAGGTGGTATCCGAACACCTGAAAGAAGTGAGGGATTAACCATGTGGCTATCTGGGGAAAAGCATTCCAGATATTGGAAGCAGCACATGCAAAGGCCCTGTGGTGGGAGTGTGCTTAATGTGTTTGAAAAATAGCAAGGAAACTAGAGTGGACATTGTAATCCATGGCAAACGCTAGACTAGTAAGTCCTATATAAACGCTGTTATTTTTATGGAGTTGTTACCATTGTTATTGTTATTTTAAATGTTTTTCTCTGCTCTCTCCCATCTCAGGAGTCTCAGCGGGATGATGAGAAGGGCTGAAATGTTGCCAGTCAGGTCCTTTTCTGATGGTGGCTGGGACTGGGGTGAGGTTGGGGAGGGGTCAAGAGGGAAATACATAGAGTCTGCCTCCCTGCGTTCTGGTCTGATTGTGTCTGCTGTCACCACGCTCACTGCTAAGGTCTGTGGAAGTCGCCTGCTACGGTGCTCCCTGCATCTTCTGGACCTAGGGGGTGGGAGGGAGGGGGCTACAAGGCTTATCTTTTTTTCATAAGAAAAATTTGTGAAATTTTAGTAGCCAGATAATCCAATGCTAGCTTTTTCCAGAGCAGGAAAAAACAAAAAATACTTCCACATTATATGAAATGACTGTATAAGTGATCTGAACATTGAAAAGGTTGACAAACCATAGACCAACTTCACTTAAGAATTCTAACAGAAAATCTTAAATAAAATGTTAATAGAACCCAATATCATACCAAGGAATAAATTGTCATGTCTAAGTGAGGATCATTCCAAAGGATTACCAGAAAACCTCTGAACATAATTCAACATATAAATATATCATGGGAGAAAAGAAATCCATAAACATGGACCTGACCTATAACAAACTTCTAAATCATTCTTGAGGGAAAAAAGACAATAAATAGGAATAGATGTATACTTCCTCAACATGATACAATGTATTTATTTCAACCCAAAAGTCAGTATCATACTTAGTGGGGAAACACTAAAGTCAGAAAGACAAGGATGTCTTCTTACTTTGTTATTATTTACGTTGGGCTGGAGCTTCTAGACAAAGAATTATACAAGAGAAAGGAATCAGAGAAACTAAAACTAGAGAGGAGGAGGTAAAACCACTGCTCCCTGTAAGTAATATGATTGCACACCAAAGACAAAGTAATACAAACAATAAGAGAATAAAGTCTAATAGAGCACTAAAAAATAATAATAAAGAAATCAATAGCATTCAAATTTACAAACAACAAAACCTCATTCACAATAGCCATAAACAAACAAACCAAGCACCCGTGGAATATTTTAAACAAAAAGTATGTAAGAACTGGGGTATCAAGGAGATTATAAAACCCAGCTGGTACTTTTATAGGGAGCATGCTAAAAAAACCCAAAATCCACCACCACATGTGGGGACATGGAAAAGTACCTGAATACATGGAAAGACTGACCACATTATTGGAAAGGAAGACATCATCTCGATTCTCACTCAAAAGTGTATACATTTAATGCACTCCAAGTAAAATACTAACAGCTTTTGTAAAAACTGAAACCAGTCAAGTTGATCCTAAAATTCCACAACAGAAAAATTTGAAAAGCACATAGCCAGAAAAACTCGAGGAAGGGAGAGCAACGTGGGTGAAACAGCACTGCTAAACATCCCAAAGGAATAAAAATTTTATAAAAAATTGAGTAAAGGATATGGACAGGCAGTTCACTGAGAAGCAAAAACAAACGGCTCTTAAGAATCTGAAACCATCTGCATCTTTGGTCATAATCAGAGAAACGCAAATTAAAACTACACTGAGAAGCCAGTTTTCGCTGTCAGATTCTCCCAAAGCTGAGCCGGGCTGGCCGCGCTGTGGAGAAAGAGGCACGCTCATCACTGGTTGAATGGACGGTACCCTGGTAGGGCCCCAAGGAGAGCACTCCCCTAGTAACCATAAAAAATACCACGTGTATGTCCTTGAGCCAAGAGCTTCCACTTACAGAAGTCTACTCTATGGAGAATGACTAAACGTGTATCAATATATAGAAAATGTTAAAACGTTTTGGAAACAACCCAGATGTCCGAAAGATGACTAGTTCATTATATGATACAGCCTTATATTGAGGTTGCTTAAAAAACAAAAAACCAAAACACTAATGGAGAAATCTCTCCAACCATAGTGAAAAAACCCATGATGTTGAAGGACATATAATATGCTACCTTGATTTAAAAAAGGAAAAATGCAAAATATTTAGATTGATATTTATTTGCATATACATTAGAGAAATGTTGAAAAGCACACAGAAAAACCAACAAGCAAAATCTAAATAATAAATAAAACCCCCAAGCCACTAACAATGATACTTACTAGGAATAGTGTTGAATTTGACAGAGGATATGAATATCAGATATCTCACAGCATCTTTTGCTACTTTGTTTTTTGAGTCTTGTGAGATTACATATTCTAGACTAAAACGAAAAGCTTAAAATTAACAAAAACGAATCTATTCCCACACCTACCCAAATTCACATGGACTTGAAAACATTTATCTGACGTGTTTTTTTTGTGTGTTTGAATATTTACTATTCGTTTAAAGTACCCCAGAAAACACAAACATTAGTCTTATACTAAGGGTTGTTGACTGAGATGACCACAAATTCTGAAATTTCAGAGCGCTCTCAATAGCCTTCCCATCCTGACGATTCACACACAGCTGGATGCTTAACACGGGCATTTCCTTAACCTCTCTCATCGTCTTGGTTAATGTCAACGGGTCCCGTGATTGACAGTTGTTCTCGGACCTTATCTCTGCAAAACCATCCTTCACGGTGAAACAATCGTGAAACATTTTCCACCAATGCAGGAAAAAAGAATCGCTGGCAAGCTAGCAAGTCAGAAATGTCTCAGGACCTCTTTGAAAACAAGCTCCGACCGTCTCGAGCACCCGTTTCTTTTTTTCTGCGTGCGCTTCCTCCTTGCAGCTGTGCGTTGCCACGCTCCCGCCTGGTTTGCATTTCTGCCCCCTGACTACTAAGGCATCGCCACAGGCCTGTCTGTCCTTTTGATCCCAACGGTCACTCACTCAGTCGCCCAGAGGGCGGACGGCCTCCGACGTGGTCAGGGCCAGAGTGAAAGCCGCGGCGTCCGCGTCCGGCTGCGGCGGGTTCGCGTCGAACGCAGCTTCCCTCGCCCTGCAGCCTTCCACGAACAGCCTGCGGCGTTCCTGGAAGTCGCGCATTGACCGGGCCGGGACCAGGGGGCAGTTCTCCAGGTGCTCGTGGAACAACAGCCGCCGGTGCAGGCCGGGGACGCGCCGGGGCGCGGGCTCCGGCACCCACGCTGTGGGGCGCGCGGCTTCGGCCATCGCGCCTTCCCGGGCCCGCCGGGCCCGACTCCCGCCGCCTGCTGCCGCCCGCAGGACGTGGCTGACGCCATTCGCTGTTCCCATCTCTGGGACACTGCTCTCTCTCGGCAGCCCGGACATCCCAAACGGCCGAGCGCGCTCCGCAACCGCCGGAGCGTTGCCATGGGAATCGGAATAACGCTCTGGGGCGTTATATAAGGGCTGTGCGCATGCGTGAGTCTCCGCGTGCGCGCAAACGCCGTCCGTGCGAAAGGGCGAGCGCATGCGTGGGCGCGGTGCGCAAGCCCCGAGCGCCCCCTAGCGGTCCTGGGTGCCATTACGGCTGTAGCCGCCTCCGGTCCTCCGAGCGCGTCAAGCCGCGCCGTAAACTGCAAACAGTTTGGGCGTTTCTGTATAGTTCATTTTAAAATCACTTTCCAGCTCCTATCTTAATGACACTCTGCGTATTTTAATTCTGCAAACTTGAAAGAATCCCTCTTTTGCTTGGGGAAACTCATTCCTCCTTTGCTAAAATTTCTAAAGATTGGGTCTCCTCCCTCATAGGCACCTCTTCTTTGCCTACTCTTTTAAAAACGTTATTGTTCTAGGGGGTCTCATGTAATTATCCAGTTTCCCAGCAGCATTTTTTGAAGAGATTGTCCTTCTCCCAATGTGTGTTCTTGGTACAGCTATATGTGGATTTATTTCTGTGTTCTCTGTTCCATTGATCTATGTGTTTATTTTTTGCCAATACCATGCTGTTTTTGGTACAAACAACCTAAGTGTCCATCAACGGATGAATGGGTAAACAAAATGTGATATATACACAATGGGATACTATTTAGCCATAAAAAGGAATGAAATCCTGTCATTTGTGACAAAATGGATAAACCTGGAGGACATAATGTTAAGTGAAATAAGCCAGGCACAGAAAGACAAATATCATGTGACCTCACTCATTTGTGGGATCTAAAAAAGCTGATCTCGCAGAAGTATAGAGTATAGTAGTGGTTACCAGGGGCTGGGGAGAGAGAGTGGAAGATGGGGAGAGATTGGTCAACCAAATTACAGTTAGAAGGAATAAGTTCTGGTTTCTATTGCACAATAGGGTGACTATAGTTAACAATATTGTATCGTATATTTCAAAAGAACTAGAAGGATTTTGAATGTTGTCACCACAAAGAAATGTTAAATGTTTGAGATGACAAATATGCTAAATAACCTGATTTGATCATTACACAATGTATAAATGTATTAAAACATAACACTGTACCCCATAAATATGTACAATTATTATGTCAAGTAAAAATGAAACAAAAAGCATTGTTATGAAGTTCACTGCATTAGAATGTGTAAAGAACTTAGAATAATGCCTGAAACAAAGCATTTAATAAATATTAGCTATCATTTTTATTTAAAAAGATAAAAAATGTTTTCCTCTAGGTACATTGCTAGGCTGATGCTCTCTGTGGCAGACAGACCGTAAGGTGACCCCCAGTGATCTCTGCCGCCTGGTGTTCATGCCTTTTGTGTAATTCCCTCCTCTTAGAATGTATGTATTGTAAAATTTAAAACTCGTACCTCTAATCCCAGCACTCTGGGAGGCTGAGGTGGGAGAATTGCTTGAGGCCAGGAGTTTGAGACCAGCCTGGGCAACACAGTGAGACCATGTTTCTACAGAAAATATAAAAATTAGCCGGGTATAGGGGCTTGTGCCTGTAATCCCAGCTACTTGGGAGGCTGAGGCGGGAGGATTGCTTGAGCCCAGGAGTTCCAGCCTGGGTGAGAGAGTGAGACTCTGTCTCTAAAAAAAAAAAAAAAAAAAAAAAAAATTATTACAGTTCCAGCTGCTTTTTTCTTGCCTGTTTCATTGTCTGTTGCTTCCTCCTTCGCAGGGAGGCTTGTCACACTTTGGGATTCAGCTCACTTGGCTGCCTTATGACCTCAGCTCTCTGATGAGCTAAAAATTACTTTATAGATTCTCCAGTTTTTACTATTGTAATTGTGGGAATTTTTTTTTTTTTTTTGAGACAGAGTCTTGCTCTGTTGAGCAGGCTAGACTGAGGCTTTTTTGTGTTGGCTAGGTAAATATCCATGTTCACCAAATCCTGGTGGGAATGTAAAGCAGTACAGGTATGGAAGGCAATTTAGCAGTATCTATAAAATTTCAAATGAGTACCTTTAGCCCAGAATTCCCACTTCTGGGAATTCATCCTGCAGATATTACATACAACAAAAAAATCTAAGAAGCTAAGACACAGCATTAGTTTTACGAAAACCTATGGGAAAAATGCGGTATTACACCATCAGTTGTAAGATATAGCTCAATTTCAGAAACGTTAAAATATGAGAAGTGCATTTAGAACCAAAGCAATACTGCATTTGTGCACATGCCAAATGATATGCACACAAGATGGACTGTTCTATTCTTTTTGCCAATAGAAAAAGAGACGAAATAACCTAAATGTCCATCAATATGTTCCTGGTTAAGTAAATTACAACATAACTATAGAATGGGATAAAATGCAGCTCTAAAAAAGGATGGGTAAATACGGTGGGTTGGAAGGCTCTTTAAGATATGTTCTTAATGAAAAAGCAATGCACCAACCAGTAAATATACCAACTTTTGTGAAGAAATAGAACAAAATAAACCCAGATGTGTATTTGCTTGTGTGTACCTAAGGAAACTAGAAGGGCAGAAGGGGAACTGTTGTGGTACTGGGTAAAGGAGGACAAGAATGGAAGACTTTTCACAGTACATTTTATATATTTTTGGCTTGTGAATACATTATATACCAAAAAAACCACTTTAAATAAAAATAAAAAATTGAAAGAAAAAAAATCCAGAAATTTGGTATTTCTGAAAACATGACTTGTCATGTAACATATACAATATTTACTTTGCTTGCCACTTGAAATGCCTCTGAAAACACAAAACCAACCTTACACTAAAATCTTCTGTTGAATCCGACATGAAGAGAGCACATATGCTGACAATTTCAAGTTCTGGCCACAGCCTTCAAGCCTCAGCTGCAATTCTTTATTCTTTTCATCTAGTGCTTCTTTACTCTTCATTTCTTTCATCATCAGTGGCTGTATTATCGATTTTTCTTAATCAAATCTCAATTTTATAAAACCACTGTACACTTCTGAATGAAGCCATGTTGAGAGACATTTTCCATAATGCAGGGAAAAGAATGTGGATCAATCACAAACTCAAAGAACGTCACAGGAGGCTTATAACGCTTTCCATTTCTTTTGTGATGCTTTTTTGTGATAAGCTTCTTTTTTTCCCCCCAACTGTGCATTGTCTTATTCTCAATATACTCTGGCTTCTTAACATCAAGTTACAGGATTGGTAAAACTGTCTTGAATGCAGAGATTCTCTTGAAGTATTCATCAATTATTCTCTATTGATAAACTTATCACAACCAAGTTGTTCTATCAGAGGATTGATAACTTCAGATGCAGTCAGAGCTACAGTAAATGTTAAAATATCAAAATCCATCCTCCGAGGATTACGCAGATACTGGGCATCAAACGCTGCTTCCCTTGCTCTGCAGGCTTCCACAAATCGCCTTCGGCGTTCTTCAAGCTCCTGTATTCTGCCCGGAGCAATCGGGTAATTTTCTAGATATTGGCGGAGAAACTGCTGGTAATTAAGGCCTAAAACGCTAAGTGGTTGACGAAGGCGGAGATACGGCAACGCAGCCAGGCTTCCAGCGATCGCGTGCCTCGACCTGGGCCTGGGCTCAGGCACCTCTTCATCCACTGGCTCCCCGAACAATCGCGCGACCTCTGCCACCCGGGGATCCCTGGCTGCCGCCGCCGGACTTTCCCTGGCCGCCGGGCCTCCCCTGGCCGCTGCCATCCGGCTTTCCCTGGCCACCGCCACAGGGGCTTCTCGGGCCGCCGCCCCCGGGCCCACACTGGCCGCCGCCCCCTGGCCTTTCTGAGCTGCCGCCCCCGGGCCCTCCCGGGCCACCGCCACCTGGATTTCTCCGGCTGCCTCCCCTGGGCCCTCCCTGGTCACCGCCACCGGGACTTCTTGGGCCGCCGCCACCGGGTCCTCCTGAGCCGCCGCCACCGGGCCCTCCTGAGCCGCAGCCACCGGGCCCTCCTGAGCCACCGCCACCGGGTCCTCCTGAGCCACCGCCACGGGACCCTCCTGAGCCGAAGCCACCGGACCCTCCTGAGCCGAAGCCACCGGGCCCTCCTGAGCCACCGCCACCGGGCCCTCCTGAGCCGCAGCCACCGGGTCCTCCTGAGCCGCAGCCACCGGGTCCTCCAGAGCCACCGCCACGGGACCCTCCTGAGCCGAAGCCACCGGAC
>CAUYRT010003284.1:0-13992 GCA_963574885.1 Lepilemur ruficaudatus | reverse complement strand
CTTAGCTCACAGCAACCTCAAACTCCTGGGCTCAAGCAATCCTTCTGCCTCAGCCTCCCCATGCTGGGACTACAGGCATGTGCCACCATGCCCGGCTCATTTTTTCTATATATCTTTAGTTGGCCAATTAATTTCTTTCTACTTATAGTAGAGACAGGGTCTCACTCTTGCTCAGGCTGGTTTCGAATTCCTGAGCTCAAACAATCCACCTGCCTCGGCCTCCCAAAGTGCTAGGATTACAGGCATGAGCCACCGTGCTCAGCCCAGAATGATAGACTCTTAAAATGGGGTCTTGGATGAGTGAAGCTACAGATGGTGTTTATGCAGATTTCATATGAGTGCCTTAGGTTTCCCAGTACCAGGGCAAAACTGAGCACTAAGACAATTTTTTAGGAAATTTAGAGAAAAATTCTTAAAAGATCTTTAATTTATTTCCTCACCAAGATAATGTATTTTTATTGCTCAGATTTAACACTCAATACTTACAGATCATGACTGTCCATGTAGAGGGGAAAAAAAGCCAGGATGCAAATTCTTCAAAAATTATCTAAGAACACGTAATTTTATTTCATTTCCATGCTATGTTGCAGTTAATATTTTTTTCTATTTGAATACAATGTCCTCAAAGTTAGGAAATCATATTGCATAAGACTAGCACAGCATATGGTAGTAGTAATCAAGATCACTAAAAGTGGCAGGCATTCTGGGAACACAGACACAAAAGTAAAAAGAGTAAAAATGAGAACATATTTTGGAAGATAAAGATTCAAAATATCACTCTCCGTGAATCACATTTCTTCTTTACTTCAACAAATGTTCTTTTTCTCAAACATACATATTGCTCTTCAGTCACCTGCCAGAGTGCTTAGAATCTTTTTTTGCCTTAAATATAGTAATATAGTGCTTTAAAGTGGGATGGGTAAGAACAAGCAGAGCACTGGGTGAAGCATAATTTGTTTATCTGCTTTATTGTAAGATCTTTTTTTTCTAGAATGTCTGTGAATATGGGACTAAAGTGCTCTATAATACCAAGGACAGATCACAGAAGACTGGGCATGCCTGCTAAAATGGTCTGATAGTCACACATCAGTTTTAGTTCTGAAGATTTGAATTTATTTTTATTTTGTTTTACAATAAGATTAGAAAAAAACATATTGGAAGAATTAGTCTTCAGAATTTTAAAATGATGACTGCCCTACATTGCTGACCTAGTTTGTCTTCTTTCTGTTTAGTTTCCTTATAATTATGAACTATTAGAGCTGCCTGTGACTTGAAAAAGCCATGTTTATGATTCTGTAAAACGGAATTTTAAGCTTCACATGGGTATGTGGTCATAATATTGTATTCTTTTTCAACTAGTATTTCCTATTTTTGTGGACAGTTTCATATTGCTTACTTCTATTGAGAAATTTTAAGTTATCCTTTTAGAAAATAATCTGTTGAAAAACAGTTTTATTTTGTAAAAGGTCATGGAGGCATTTTCATGGCCTCTTAGCCTTATTTCCTATTCTTCTTCATCCATTTTGTGCCACAGCTATGAACCTTCCAGCCCATACCCAGTACGGAATACACTGTGTTTGTACATCAGTGTTGACTATGCACACGCCACTTCCTCGTATAACTACTTGCCCACTGCCGTTCACTCATTCTTTATGACTGAACTCAAATGTTGGTTATCCTTGTGAGAACTGCAGGCATGTAAAAAGTCATTCCTGCACTGTGACACTTAACACACGCTGTTTTATAATTATTTGAAATATGTTTGCTTCTCCCTATTGAGTGTAAATTTGTGTGGGGCAAAAACAGTATTATTTTATCATTTCTTGAATTACTGATATTTAATATGGTGCTAGGCCCAAGTAAACAACTAATAAATCTTCACGGAAAAAAAAAATGAATCTAAATTAAAATTCCAAAGGCCGGCATTTCTTTTGACATAGCACAATTTATATTTAGATTTTTACTGCTCTTATTATTTAATTAAATATGTTCTGGGAGGACAAAAGTGCATTTATATCAATGTGTGGGTCTATGAAATATATGATACTCGATATTGTGTCATTCCTAAGGATATGCAGATTTTAATTAACTACTGTATATATGCTTTTGAGAGTATGTCCATATGAGTTTTCTTAGAGTGATTCAATCTCTCATCCCTTTAGAGGTCTTTGGTGTAACTGAAATGAGCGATGTCAACAGTACATTTACTGATTCAAGTCTTAGCGGACTATCACACCTGCTTGCTTGGAATGGAGCTCTTTGGAGTATCAGGATATGGGTAGACATCACCTACACCTTTGAACGGGAAGTTTCCCTCTGGAGTCCCAGCGCCCAACCATATAGGAGGAAAAAAAAGTGTCGACTGCCTTTTCTCAGCATGAAGCAAGAACTTAAAACATTTTCCCCAGAGTAACAGCCAACTTCTAGTCCAAGGATTGCATTTGGAGAGTATCCACCACACTTATTTACAATAGAAACTAATACTCTATTCAAAAATGGGGAGTATTCTCAATTATCTTGGATAGTGTTAAGAGGAATTTCACTATAGCATAAAAATGACCTAGATCAAGATATAAATATGATTTCTGCTAGTAAAGAAATTGTCTTTCTAAAACAACAATGGCTTGTTTGTGAAGAAAAATGTTCTCAGGTTGCTTAAAAATGTTCTTACTAATGCAATACATATTGTCTGTTTACTATTATATTTATTTAATATAATTGTGCATAGGGCTCATCAATTTCTTATTATAATTCTGGATTCTGCTCAAATGCAATCTACAGCCAGATTCTTCAACTTTGACTGAATTCTTCAGAATCATTAATATTCCTCTTATGTTTTCCAGTATTTCAGGTAATCATGCATATCCACCACCCAGGCCAGCAAATCTATTAAGTCCCTATAGACTTCCAACTGTGTTTGCTACCATGAGAACATTCAGTTCATGAAGTTAAAAGCATATCTTTAAGCAGCTCATAAATTCTGGCTTCGGGTTTAAACTGATGTCAGATGCCAGAGTCAATAATCCCCTAAATTGAGGTGATCTCAATTCCATATGGCCCTGTTAGCCCACCTGATTCTAAAGTACAAGACTGCTACACAGTTAATTACCTGAGGCAGGCCCATGGTTATTGGCGAAGCAAAGAGTCTTCAGTTCAGATACATATAGGAGAAATTCATTACTTTGCAGTTTGAAGGTTATCTCTGAATGATACTTGAAAATATTTGGAAGGAGTAGAGTCTGTGGATTCAATAATGAAAGTGTAATAAAATGACATTGAAATGACATTCAGGCATTCTACCTCGGGATAATCTGGTTCACTGCTTTGAGTTGTGCACCCAGATACTGGTGATTATGATCCAGGTGGTACAAATATACACTTTTGAAAACACTGACTTCAGCCTTATGTTCTCATCTTGGTGGGTTTGAAGACATCTAGCAACAGAGGCTGGTAACAATAGTCTTCTGGGGGAAGAAGCTTCTAGAAAAGCTAAATTGAGAAGCAGAGTACTGAGAAAGAAGATAGAGACCCTAAAAATGCTTATTTTACTTTAAAATATCACCATTGTATTCATATATAATGAAGAATTGCTCAGGGCTATAATCACATTCTAGTGAAAGTGATGGTTGAAATAACTAAAGGAATTGATTGTATGCCATTGAGGAGTGAGTGACATATGTCTTTGGTGATGTTGAAACGAGGCTCCACTCAATGCACTAATCAAGCTTATATCCCTGGATCTGACTCTGGCTTCTGTCCTCCATGCACCCTGCAGAGGTGGAGAACTTATTATGAGTGAAGTGTGAACACTGAAGTTGGGGTCCTATTAAAAGAGTCAAGCACAGGGCACAGTATAATTTGTCTTGTTAAGAAGAAGGATGGAGTTGGACTGTACACCTTGGCCTGCATGGTCAGACATCAGTTGAGAGAAGTGGCCACCACATTCCAGGAGGAGGGCTCCAGCCATATGTGAGTTTAACTCACCTGGAGACTGAGAAGTGGAGGACAAAAAAGTAGAAAACCAAGTGAATGCTCAAGAGTTGTCATTTTTTTATGTGTAACCTAATTATCTAGTAACTCAATTATGCCCTTGTTTGGTCATGCATTTATTTATATGTTCTTCATTCTGTCATTTTTTGGTTCTATTAACATTTATTAAAGGTTCATTTTGTGCCAGGTGCTGTGCTAAATGTTGGAAATGAAACAATCATTGTGGAATTTAGTGAGAGAAACAGATAAGGACAGATAATTACAATACTGGATGGTAAGTGCAATGACAAGGGAATGTGGGAAAAGGGGTGCCTTGGGTCACAGAAAAAGGGAACCTTGCTCAGACTTGGGGGGATCCAGAAAGGCTTCCGGGTGGAAGGAGAATCTGAGCCCTAAAGATGAGTATTATTGGTCAAGGAGTTGAAGTAATAGTGTTACAGACAAAGGGAGTAACTTGGGAGAGCCAGGAAACAGGAGAGAGTGTGGTGTAAACAAGGAACTGAAAAGCCAACATGTGCACCTTGAACCTGGGAGTATAAGGGGCAAGAAATGAGGCCGTGGAGGCAAGCACAAAGAAAATGGAGCACCCCCAGCCTCTAGGGAATTTAGAGATGAATAAGGCAACTATTGTCCTAAGTAAGTTTATATTTGAAACTTGCCTTCCTGTTCCTTTTTAAAAAAATAAAATTATAGACAAATTGGGAATATATATTGCCCAAACTCAATAGATTCTATCCATGATTTTAGATCTCAATACAGGCAAACAAATCATACATCTTATTGAATGTTATTCTGTAACTAAACTTCAGCTAAGAAATATCAATAATGGTAAAGTTCAAATAAGGTAATAACTAATATTCATGCACTCTGATTTTGCTATTTCTCATCAGAAACCAGCCACTTTTAGTCCTCAACCAGACTTCTCACCCACGAAAGAAAATGTGTGCAGAAGAGGCCCATTTTAGATAACTCTTGAATGCTATTCTCAATTCTTGCAGCCCTTTCTATTATTGCTGGTTCTCCCTCAAGAGCCCTGGGCTTTCTCTCTCCCATTTTGTGTAGATAGGACTTGACAGCATCTCTCCTTTGAACTGTACTCACATCTTTTGCTTCCTGCCACAGGGATTCTCAGCTGTTGCTGTGGGAACCCATTTGGTTCTCACACATGTGCAACCTAGAAATGCAAGATTGCTGAAGCCCCTAGCACTATCCTTGAACCAATGTTTCATAAGACTCATTAGATGGTTTTGCTGGGAGACATTTCCATCTTCCGAGGCTGTAAGCAAACCTACCATTTGTTCCAGAGAGAGACACTATGTCTTCTAAGGCTGCTCATTATACAAACAGTCTTGAAAAAATAATCTGGAATGGAGGGCAGGATGTGTAGAAATTCAAGAAACTCATGGAATATTATCTCCCAGGGGCTCTTCAGAAATGTTGTATGAAGAGTATGTGCAATAATGCATTTGCCATAGGGACTTGTGGCAATTGCCTGGGAAGGGAGAATTTGGGGTGCTACAAAATGTAAGTAATCATACTGATGTTACCCTTGCAATACCCTTGCATCAGGTTAGGAAAATATCTTTTGTCTTGTTCACTAAAACAGAAGTTGCACAGCCTACTGTAGGGAAATGCTACATATCTGTAAGTAAATAGATGTAGATATAAGTAGAGCCAAGTAGAGCTCTACTAAGAAAATGAGACCAACTAGCATCCTGAAGATGTTCCCAGATGGGGAGAACTTATTACAAGAATCAAGAATCAAGTAGAACCAAGCATCTTATATGAGGGTGGACTGCAGTGGATACTACTGTGTGTCACCTAGGTTACTCCCTTCAGAGCCAAGGTACTCATTCTCCAACCCTGAATACGTTGGCTGCTTATGGCTCCCAGCTGTGTTCCTCTGGAGGCATTGCCCCTGGTACAAGGACATTCCCTCAAGTGTCCTCAATGAGGGCAGTCAGTATCCAATGACAGGTCAGTTGGAGGTTCAAGGACCTGGCCCCCTTGCCTCAGTTTGGGGCATATTTAAAAGGTAAGCCCAGATTCAGAGTTCTACCTGGTCTCGATGGGATGGTCTAAAGCCTGTGGTGTAACTGTACCACAGTTCAAATTTTTCCTCTGCAAAATCTTGATTCCATTGTTCTCTTATAAGCATTATTCCTAAGAAGACATGCCAATAAATCTCCTGTACACAAATCTCTGTGTCTGTATCCAGAAAAGCTGATCAAAGACAACATGTCTATTTCCTGGTAGGCCAGTTTGGGCAACCTAAGCTAATGACAATATATCACCTTTGGTTTAGTATTTACTTAGGGTGGAATGAAGGTGAGAGATTTCAGGTAAGAGAGGATACAGGTATTATGTAACTCAATATTTTCCCATAATAGATGACCAAATAAAAGGAAATAAAAGTGTATATTCTCCCTTCGTAACAGTTATAAAAGAACTATAAGAGGGCGCTTTTCCTTTTCTGAGGCTCTGTTGTGTGCAGAAACTTGAAAGGGAAAGTCCACTCCAACTTGGGCATGGATTGCTTTGTCTTCAGCATATTAAGGCATAATTGGGAATGCAAGAATGAAAGTGAAATCGTCAAAGTCTGCTTCTCTCTCAATTTCCTTGCTATTGGATTTTATGCCAGGCTGGCTCTCCCAGGCCTGTGAAACTAATGAACTGTGTTCTCGTTCTGACTTAGTGCAGGCCACACGCTTTTCAGGTCAGTTTGGAATGAGAGCGTTGAGAGAAAGAGTTACACCTGTTTTGTGTTCTTGCAAATTAAGAAAATCTGGATCCAAACCCTGTTTTCACTCAATTCTGAACGATTTCAAATTGAAGCCTATTTTTAGGAGCATGAAGACCAGCCTTCAAATCCTGATACTTGACTGAATTTATTTATGGATTAGATATTCTCTCATTATGGCAATGTTGGCGAAGTGGCCGGCCGCCCAGGCCTACTCATTTTTCCCCTGCTTTCAGGAAGTAGCACAAGGATGATTAACAGACATGGCTGCAGAAAGCTTTGCTTTTTAAAATTCCTGTGACTATATTGAATTGTATGCCAAGCATATGCATATGTATAACTAAAAATGTGAGAAGCATGTATTTTTCCAGTCACATTTAATTGCATCAACATGGAGTTCATATTGGCCTTTGCAGCAACGGCTAATGAGCCATATATGGAAGAATCCAGATGTTTGGATTATATGCTCTTCCAGTCCATTATACAAACATCCATTTATATGACAATGTCTTGCCTCATGTGGAAAGGAGAACTGTATCACCAATAAGGAGGTGAAATAGAAGGCTAATTACACTGTTGTTATTTGCAAATGGGGATTTTCCTGCTAAAAGTGCTATTTTCAGTGGGAAATGGTGGGTTGGGATAATGATATATGGCTCATGTTTTCATAGAGCCCCTCTATTTGTTATTAGTTACACGACCATGTGTCCATTTTTGTAATTCCAATCACAGTCACACACACGTACTCACATCACTAAAACGTGGAAAGACGGAGCGATTGCTTTAAAAGAGACAAAATGTGCTAAGGGCAAAGAATGATTGACAACTCATTCCCTTTGAGGAGAGCAGGGACAGCTCTCTAACGGGGTCACTGAGGCTAGATGTTGAAAGACGGGGTTTTGATAGTTGCAGATTGGGGAGAGGATAATTATAAGTGGACAGAATTTAATGAACCAAAGACAGATGGGGAGGAAAAGGCAACGTATTTTAAACATTTGCTGTATTCCTCTGGATATCTAAATATTTAGGTTCTTCTTTCCGAAAGAGCAGGGATGGGGCATTTCAACAAATCAGGTTGAACTTATGTAATAATACCAGGCTGTAAGGCCCAGTGTGCTTTAGTGGGACGTCACCATTTTATTTACCCCAATAACACTGAAACACCCACATTCTGCTCCCCAAGTCCACGTTATTTGACACTTAGTCTAAAAACTAGTTAAGAGGGTCAGGTCCGTGGGCATGATCATAGAATAACATGAACATAGGGATCTCAGAATGCTACACAGAGAGAATGAAGCTTAGAAATATTCCTATCTGGATGGGCCTTGGAAACAGAGCAATTCTTAGACCATAGTCACTCCTCCCGTTTCCGTTGGAGCAAAAATCAGAAAAGCAATTTGGATTTACTTCTTGGAGTTGTTAATGTTTGAGAAGCAAGCAAGATAGGTTAGACTTATAGATGAGCAGTATAGGTCCCTTTTTAGCCACAACTATCAGTACTTGTTTCAATTTGCTCTTTTTACCATCATAATCCCTCTCAGGACTCCAACTTTCACCTCAAGGTAAAAGTCATCTAAACTTATGTCCCTGGCCATCTTTCCCTGAAGAGCTCCCATCTCCCATTTCAAGCTACTTGCTAGTACCTCAAACTCATCAGAGCAACTCGTAGCTCCTCATTTCACAGCTCATCCTTTCCATGTCTTTGCATCTCCCAACTCCAGTTTTCATCTTGGGGGCCAGGACTTTGCTACTTATTCTCTGTGGTCAAAGCTTTGGCCTCATCTTCAACACCTCTGGTGCCGGGTGGTTTGGGTTAGAGTTAGGGGGTTAGTTCAATCTTTTGAACTTTGAAAATTGGTTGGTCTCATCTAATCCCTTTCAGTTCTACCCTGAAATGATTCATGAATCCATCCATTCTTTATATTCCAATCACTGATGGTAGAGTCTGGAACATCAGTTCGTTTTAAGAATGAGAAAAATGGAGCATAGAGAGGCTGATTCACTTGCTCCAAACCACACAAATGTCACCTTGTGTACTTTGAGTTTGAATCCCCATCTATAGAAGAATTCCCTCCATCATGCTGAGAACTCCTGGCTTAGGCCTTAACGTTCTTGCAATTTGTTTTTTATTCTTTGTATCTGAGAAAGTCTATCTATTTTGGACTTTTTAATGGAGTTTTTACACAAAATTCACAAAGAATTAAATTTGATATAATTTGACACAGGACAACTTCTTTATTATTTTGCATAATAAGGCAAGGTGTTTCTTATTAAATCAGCTTTATTAAGTGGGGTTTATAATTTAAGATCATAAAGTTAATCACGAATAAGAAAACCAAACATTAGCTGCATGAAAGGTAAGAAACATTTTCCATTTGCTACACCATAACCTTGGAATCATTTACCAGTGGGCTGGCTCATCCCTGGAGAATTCTTGAGACAACTGAAAGACAGTTGACCAGGAGCTTGAGCTGGTCCTGGCTCCAAGCCATGTAACCCTTGGTTCAGAAGTGACTGTTTAGGTTATTGCATTCATTTGAAAAATGCTTCTGTCTCTAGATTAAAGTGTTTGGAAACTATACTGTGATGTTTTGCATTTTAAAGTGTAGCTCTAATGACAATATGTTCTTCTATGAGGATGGGGTCCCATGACTATGCCTTATTGCACATGGAATTTACATGTCCCCCCTAAGTATCTTTTCTTCATGTGACTTCTTACCACCATTCTTATCTCTTGCTCTTCTTTATTTTCTACTCTCTACTTTTCTACTCTCATCCTTTCTTTTTTGTCTTTATTTGTATGATTTTTCCTTTCTCCCTATCTTAGGCTTGCCAGAGATTTTGTGATATCACTTATGAGTCTCATTCATCCTCAGTGTTTTCTGGAGCCCAAACAAGATAAATTGTCTCTGGACTTAGACATCAAATTCTGTTTTACAGTTTACATTTTAAGGGAGGCATGTAACTGAGATTGAGATTTTAGAAATGACTTGCATAAAATTAAAATTTAACAAACTGATATTCTGCCTCAAAACAATGTGTTATAAACTAACCTTTTAAAGAAAATCAATTCAGTGTGCCCATCTTTTAAAGAGAAACCCTAAAGCAAATCTGTTTATCAAATAATAAAACTTAAGATATTATATAGGAGATATGTAATAAAATGAAATAAGGCAAGCAAGAGCTTTATTTTTGTAATAAAAATGGTATAGCTCTTCAGTATGAAAACTCACATGTTATAACTGGACAACAAATTCGAATTGTGCAGTTCTTTGCATGCATTATCCCATTTAACACTTGCAGGTGGCTTTATTGTTTTTATTTTGCATTCAGACCTTTGAGACTTTGCAAAAAGTCAGAAGAGTTGTGGCCTCACTCTGAAGGAAATGAGGTCCTACATTTTTTTTTTCTTTTTCTTTTCTAATGGAAGAAAAAACCTATGTGCTATTTTGAAGTCTTCCAGGCTGACTGAGCCCACTGAAGGCTTGCTAAGAATCCTGAGATCAGAGGAGCCTGCTTCCAGGTGATGGAAGCTTTCTTACTATTGTACTTAGACTCATGGATCTTTCTCCCCAACTTTCCTCCCTATTTGTATATCTGTCATAACCTCCCCTTACCTCTCTGTCATTTAATTCCTGCACCATCCATTTGAGATTTCCAGATACATTTTACGTTTTATGACACATAGCAGGCTTGACATATTATTTGATTAAAATTTATATCCTACAAAAGCTCTATTCTTCATCGTCATTTTTGTTGTTACTATTGCCTTTTTTTTTTAAAGCTAGATCCATGGTGCTGAGATTAGCTTTGGCCACTGGTTGTAAAGTTTTTGATGAAAAAACCATTAATGAAATACAATTTCAGAGCACAAAGTACCAAAAGCATTAGAAGTATATTTGTAACATGCCATCAAAAAGATCATACACACATAACTTTGGCTGTGTTGTTGTTTGTTTTAGAATTTTGGAACAGAACTATTTCCTGGCAGCATTTTTTTTGAAATCACTTGGTTTTTATCATGGCATAGCATCCATAAATGATACATTGTACTGTTTTTTAATCCTTTGGAAATGGATCACAAATGAGCAGTTCATTATGTCCTCGTTAGCTGTGCTTGACTTGAGTTAATGTGGAGATAGGGTTGAGGGATGAGAGAAGAATCAGCCACCTCCTCAGGGTGTGCATTGAGTTATTAGACAATTTTGTTTCTTCTAAATATGTTGCTCTCATTTTTTAGATCCGTAGGAAAGAAGGCTAGAACATCTCACAGGATGTACGTGGCTGGTAATTGAAAATTGTACACAGAGCAGATGTTGTCTGATGAGAAAGCTCTGTAGAGAATATGGTATTTAGTTTGGAAATTATAGTTTGATTTAGAATTTGGATAGGTATACAGGCAAGAAAGAAAGAACAGTGAGAATGGTAGAATAGGGGAGTGAATACAAAGTGAGAGGTAGAAAGGCCTTGGAAACTGTTCACCTGGAGCGTGAGACCCAGTTCACTTGAAGCATGGCACATGTATGAACAGGTTGCTTTGAGAGCTGAAGCTGAAAAAGTAGCTATTGATGACTGTGTTCCTGTGTATTGCTGGGGATGATTGTTATTTCTCTGCTAATGGAGATTTAGGAAAGAATTTTTGGTATGCAATCCAAAAGTTGAAAGAGTTCATCTGGAATTTGCAGATTACTGGTCCAACTTCCTCTCTTCAGAGACGGAAGTGGCATTGTGTACTGATTAAGAACAGGGTGTTGAAATTAACGGGGAGGGAAACAGACTTCTAATACTGACTCTATGATTTACTAGCTCTGTGAACTTGGATGGGTTACCTAACTTTCCTAAGCTTCATTTTCCACATCTGCAAAACAAAAATAAAAGGTTTGTTGTGAAAATAAGAAAAGTGATGCATGTAGTGCTTAGCTTTGTGGCTGGAATATAGTAAATGCTTAAACACATTTGCTATTATTATTGTTACTGGTGTTATTGTTATTATCATGACTTCAGTGCTACAGTCTCACATCTCCTTGCTCTGTTCTTACAGAAATTGCGTAAGTTGACCAGAAGCAGCAATCAACTGTCCTGATCTCAGGACAATTTGGCGTACACAAAGCCCAAGGCATGGAAACTCACTGAGAAGTCAGCAGTGAGCATCCTGTAAGAATTGGCCACCTGTGCCACACTTCCTAGAGTAATTTCTGCTTTGGGTCTGGCTGTATCACTCTGACTTCCAGAGGCAGGAATGACGGGAGTAACACAGAGGTCACAAAAATTCACCCCAAACTGTCTCAGTTCTTTATTCTTCATTTTGAATCTTGCTGAAATCAGTATTTTCTATAACTCTTAAGCAGCTTTAAATATAAAGGAATAAGGAAAACGCTTTTTATTTCTTTCCAACCATTAAAATACTTTTATTAAATCACCCAATGAGCACTTTCTAAGGGCAAAAATAGTTTATGTGTGGTTTGGATGCTAAGCATTGACTCAGCGTCAGGCCTATGAAGGGGAAGGCCAAGCTATGCCTGCTGACACACGAGTAATAATAACGGAAAAAATAAAGACCGTCCCAAGTTTGCTAAATGAAGCCATACGCTTGGAAAAGCACAATACGCCAAACTCTTATATTCTCCTTTTTGTTTTGTCAAGATGGTTCTCTTCATTGCCCACCAGCACCATGTTTTTTCCTTCCAATACACAAATGTTCCCAGGTTTCACCGTTGCCATAGTCTTCTCCCAAGTGCTCTATATTTTTGAACGGTGCTAGTCATAGTTAGGTAATATTAAGCAGTATTTGAGAAAGCAAGCCACATGAAATGACTTTTTAGGCTAGGAATTTCATAGAGACTATATGTCGTTGTTCTTCCTACTTCAGGGATTAATTACTTTTACAATACAAACAATGACTGCAATATAAGCTTCAAGAGACTGACTCACTAAGGAAACAAGACAGGTTTGGAAAGTGGATCCCTTGCCATTGACGCACTCTGGAGAACTCTTTAAAAAACGGTAATCTGAGAAATTTAATTGCCATGTAACAATTCACATACTGATACTATCAGTAAGTGGACCATAATTAAATATTGTATGACTGTATGACAGTTTCAAAAGTTGCATTTCACTACCAGGTGTTTTGATTTCTTGAAATGAAAGAAAAGAAAAGGAAATCAGCTTTCAGCTATTTGGTGCAGTTTATCTCCCGTGGGAAGTTATTGTGCAGACCTACAAAATGAATTAAAGATGAGAAGTCAAATTTAGGGGATGAAAAAGCAAGGAAGAAACGTTTATCTTCTATGTACCACCTTTGTGATGTTGGATCCCTTCATCTTTTTCTGTCTCATTTTTTTTTATATATATTTCTAACATAGAAGGGGCTAGTCCAGGCCAGTTCTCCTGGAGGAATCACCCACAATCCCTTTAGAAGCCACTACAGATGGAAGCTACAGGAGGAGAGGAACTCAAGTGGACTTCAGTGAGAGCAAAGCTCTGTTATGCGTTGGACTGTTATTGATTTCAAACAAAGTATTCTTCAGAAAAATGTATTTTCAAACCATTGGTCCTCTAGATTTCTAGATCCTTGGCAGCATTAACATCCTTTGAATCAATGACTTCAATGACTATTTAAAAGCAACTAAGAGAAAGGAAAGAAAGAGGAAGAAGAAAGTAAAACAATTGATCCAGTTGGCAATCTTTAAAGAAGGTCCTCTTTCATTCTTTTTTCTTCAAATATTATTTTTTTACTTTTACTATATGGAGAACAGTATGTATTAGCTGCAACAAGCTAAAAGAAAGGTTACATAAGTACATACTTTCTTTTACAGAGCTGCTTCCTTTGGTAGCTCTTCATTTTTAATGATAAGTTGCTCATATAAGCACCCATTCTTTTATTTCATCATTCATTCTGTTACCTCAACTGTTATTTGTGGCCCCTTTTCCTATGTCAATATTAGGATCATTCTATCAACCAAGAGGTTCTATTGCCTAGGAAACAATAAAAGCCAAGGCTTGTGTTCACAGATGCATACATACATGCAAATGTAACAAGAATACTTAGACCCTCACCTAATTCACCTAACTTCCTAGCTAGTCTAAGTGCATAGTTATTGTTGATAGGCAATTGAGCTCTGTGTGTGTGTGTGTGAGAGAGAGAGAGAGAGAGAGAGAGAGAGAGAGAGAGAGAGAGAGAGAGAGAGAGAGAGAGAGAGAGAGAGAGAGAGAGAGAGAGATATAGAGATATATATAGAGATATAGAGATATAAAGACATATA
>CAUYRT010003280.1:0-10750 GCA_963574885.1 Lepilemur ruficaudatus | reverse complement strand
CAAGATCTATTGCAGGATTCAAAGTCTTTCACATTTTAGAAATGCAAGTATCTAATAATCAAATACATGAATATGTTTGCATCAAAATATATGAATATATAAATTTCACAGTAAAGGAGATAAATAAAAACTATAAATAGTCATACAGGTCAAATTTTGCATTTAGAATTACTTGCTGCATTTATAATTTCTTTTTTATTTAAAAATATTAAGGGGATACAAACGTTTTGATTACATGGATACATTTTATAATGCTGAAGTCAGCAATGTACAATGCTTTTAGTGTCTCAGTCACCAGAATAGTGTTCACTGTACTCAATAGGAAAATTGTTATCACTCACTCCCCTGCCAGCCACCCCCCTCTTGATTTCCAATGTCTTTTACATCTCTTTGTGTCTGTGTATACCCATTGTTTAGCTTTCACTTATTAGTGATAACATGTGGTGTTTGTTTTTCGATTCCTGAAATACTTCACTTAGGATAATGGTCTCCAGTTCCACCCAAGTTGCTGCAAAAGACATTATTTAATTCCTTTGTAGTAGTACTAAGTAGTACTCCATAATGTGTGTGTGTGTGTATTTGTGTGTGTGTGTGTGTGTGTGTGTATCACATTTTCCTTATCTACTTATGAATTGATGGGCACATAGGTTGATTGCACATCTTTGCAATTGTGAATCGTGCTGTGGTAAACATTTGGGTGCAGGTGTTTTTTTGATAAAATGATGTCTTTTCCTTTGGGTAGAATGGTCGGTCTACTTTTATTTCTTTGAGGAATCTCCATACCATTTCCCATAGAGGTTGTACTAATATGCAGTCCCAACAGTGTATAAGTGTTCCTTTTTCTCTGCATCCATGGCAGCATCTACTGTTTTTTGACTTTTTAGTAATGTACATTCTAACAGGGGTAAGGTAGTTTCCCACTGTGGTTTTAATTTGTATTTCCATGATGATTAGTGATGTTGAACATTTTTAAATCTGTTTATTGGCCATTTGTCTATGTTCTTTTGAAAAAGTTCTTTTCATGTTTTTCTCAAATTTTAATGGGGTTGTTTCCCCCCACCCTGTGGATTTATTTGAGTTTTTATAGATGCTAGGTATTAGTCCTTTGTCAGATGTATAGTTTGCAAGTATTTTTTTCTGATTTTGTACATTGCATATTTATTCTATTGATTATTTCCTTTGCTGTGTAGAAGGTTTTTAATTTAATTAAGTCCCATTTATTTAATTTTGTTTTTGTTGTATTTTTCTCTGGTGTCTTAGTCATAAATTTTTTACTTTGGCTATATCTAGAAGAATTTTTCCTATGAGTTCTTCTAGAATTTTTATGGTTTCATGCCTTACATTTAAGCCTTTAATATATCTTGAATTAATTTTTGTATTTGGTGAGCAAGAGGGATCCTGTTTCATTATTCTATGTCCAGTTTTCTGAGCACCATTTATTGAATAGGACTTTCTTTTCCAAGTGTATGTTGTCTATTTTGTCAAAGATCAGTTGGTTGTAGGTAGATGGTTTTATTTCTGGGTTCTCTATTCTGTTGCTTTGGTCTATGTCTCTATATTTATACCAATGCCATGTTGTTTTGGTTACTATAGACTTGTAGTATAATTTGAAATTCAGGTAACGTGATGCCTCCAAATTTGTTTGTCTGTTTGTTTGTTTGTTTTTGCTTAAGATTGCTTTGGCTATTTGGGATCTTTTTTGGTTATAAATGAAGCTTAGGATTATTTTTCTTGTAGATCTCTGAAATATGACTTTAGTATTTTGATGGGAATTGTATTCAATCTGTAAATCACTCTGGGCAGTAAGGACATTTTAACAATGTTGATTCTGCAATCAATGAGCATGTGATGTTTTTCCATTTGTTTTTGTCACCTATAATTTATTTGCTCAGTGTTTTGTAGTTCTCCTTGTAGAGATCTTTCACCTCTTTGATTAAGTATATTACTAAGATTTTTATTTTCTTTGTAGATATTGTAAATGGTATTGATTTCTGGATTTGACTCTCAGCTTGACTGTTATTAGTATATAGAAATGCCACTGATTTGTGTACATAGATTTTATAACCTGCGACTTTACTGAATTTATATATCAATTCTAGGAATCTTTTGGTGGAGTCTTTAGTGTTTTCTAGACATAAGATTATATTTTTGGCCAACAGGAATAGTTCGACTTCCTCTTTCCTGATGTAGATACCCTTTATTTCTTTCTCTTGCCTGGTTTTTCTGGCTAGGACTTCAAGTACTATGTCAAATAGAAGTGGCGACCTTGTATTTTTCCAGTTCTTAGGGGCAATGCTTTCACCTTTTCCTCATTCAGTATGCTGTTGACTGTGGGTTTGTCATATATGCCTTTTATAATTTTGAGGTATGTTTCTTCTACACCTCATTTGTTGAGGGTTGTTATCATGAAATGGTGCTGGATTTTATTAAATGTTTTTTCTGCATCTATTGAAATGATCACAGAAGGTCTTTGTTTTTCTTTCTGTTTATGTGGTGAATCACACTTATTGATTTGTGCATGTTGAGCCATCCTTTCATCCCTGGGATGAAATCCACTTTGCCATGGTGAATTATTTCTTTTTGATATACTGTTGAATTTGGCTTGTTAGTATTTTGTTGAGGATTTTTGCATCTGTGTTCATTAGGGATATTGGTCTGCAGTTTTCTTTGTTTGTTGTGTCCTTTCCTGGCTGTGGTATCCAGGTGATACCTACTTTGTAAAATGAGTTAGGGAGGATTCCCTACTTCTTGATATTATGAAATAATTTCTGTAGGATAAGTGTGAGTTCTACTTTGTAGTTCTGATAGAATTTGGCTGTGAATCTTTCTGGTCCAAGGCTTTTTTATGTTGGGAATTTTGTTTTACTGCTTTAATCTCTCTTTTTGTTATTGGTCTGTTCAGGATTTCTATGCCTTCCTGATTGAGGCTTGGGAGGCTGTGTTTTTGCAGACATTTATCCATTTCCTCTAGGTTTTTTAGTTTGTCTGCACAGAGGTTTTCATAGTATTCACAGATGACATTTTGTATTTCTGTATTATTACTTTTACATTCCCCTTTTTCATTTCTCATTTAGTTTGAGTTCTTCCTCTTCTATTTCTGGTTAATCTGACTAGTGGTCTATTGATTTTGTTTATCTTTTCAAAGAAGCAACTTTTTGTTTCATTGATCCTTTGTGTTTTTTTGTTTGTTTCTTTGTTTGTTTGTTTCCATTTCATTTAGTTCTTTTCTGATCTTTTTTATTTCTATTCTTCTGCTGAGTTTAAGTTTGGTTTAGTCTTCTTTTTCTGCTTCTTTGAGATGTGACATTCAGTTGTTAATTTGTGATCTTTCTGTCTTTTTGATGCAAGCATTTAAAGCTATGAATTTTACCCTTAGCACTGTTTTTTCTGTACCCCATAGATTTTGAAAGCTTGTGTCCCTTTTGTCATTCACTTCAAGGAATCTTTTGATTTCCATCTTAATTTCATAATTGACTAAAATAACATTCAGCAGCAGGCTGTTTAATTTCCATGACTTTGTGCAGATTTGAAAGTTTCTCTTGGAATTGACTTCTAGTTTTATCTCATTATGGTTGGAGAAGATACATGATATAATTTTGCTTTTTCTGAATTTGCTGAGAATTTTTTTTTGTGTGTGGCCTAAGGTATGATGAATCTTAGAAAATGTCTCATGTGCTGATGAGAAAAATGTATATTCTGTAGTTTTTGGGTAGAATGTTTTATAAATGTCTGTTAGGTCCATTTATTCTAGAGTCCCATTAAATTCCAATGTTTCTTTGTTGATCTTCTGCTTTGATGAGCTGTCCTGATTTGTTACTGGGGTGTTTGTTGTTCCTGGCAATTATGATGCTTCTGTTTATTTTTTTGCTGAGATCAGGTAGAATTTGTTTTATGAATCTGGGAACTGTGTTAGGTACATATATATTTAGGATTATTATGTCTTCTTGCTGAATTTCTCCCTTTATTGTTATATAATGACCATCTTTGCCCTTTTTTTTTTTTTTTACCATTATTGATTTAAATTCTGTTTTATCTGATATGAAAATGGCTATACCTGCTCACTTTTGGTTTTCATTTGCAAGCTGTATTTTTTCACATTTCTTTATATTAAATCTGTGCAAGTCCTTGTGAGTTAGTTAAGTTTCTTAGAAACATCATATAATTGAGTTGTGTTTTTTTCATCCACTCAGCCAGCCTGTGTCTTAATTGGAGCTTTAAGACCATTCTTATTTAGTGTTAGTACTGATATGTGGGATACCGTTCTAGTCATCATGTTGATACCTTGTTGTTTTGTTTTCCCTCTTTCACTACTGTTTTATAGGAGCTGTGAGCTTTAACTTTCATGTGTTTTTACACTGGTGGGTATATACTGTTCTATTTCATGTAGAGTGCATTTTTGAGCATTTCCTGAAGGGCAGGGCTAGTAGTGACAAATTCTCTTAGTGTTTGCTTGTCTGGGAAAGTCTTTATTTCTCTATAATTTATGAAATTTAATTTTGCAGTATTCAAAATTCTTGGTTGGCTGTTGTTGTCTTTAAAAGGACTTAATAGGGGGCTCAATCCCTTCTGGCTTGTAAGATCTCTGATCAGAAGTCTGCTGTTAGCCTAATGGGTTTTCATTTGTAGGTTAGTTGGTGCTTTCACTTTGCAGCTTGTAGAATTTTCTCCTTCACTTTGACTTCGGCCAGGTTAATGACTATGTGTCTTGGAGACGTCCTACTTGCTACAAATCTTCCCAGTGCTCAATGACCATCTTGTATCTGGATATCTGAATCTCTGGTAATGCCAGGTAAGTTTTCTTCAATAATTCCCTCAAATAGGTTTTCCATGCTTTTCAATTTTTCTTCTCCCTCAGGGATACCTATAATTGCTATATTGTCTCATTTTACATAGTCCAATTTCTCTGTGTGATTGTTCATTCTTCTTTATTTTTTTCTGCATCTTTGAATGACTGTGTTAGTTTAAATGCTTGGTATTCAAGCTCTGAAATTCTTTCTTCTGATTTGTATAGTCTGTTGTTGAACATTTCTGCTATATTTTGAAATTCCCTAAATGACTCTTTCATTTCTTTAAGTTCTGTTTTATCTTTTCTTTGCTGTCTAACATTTTTGTGACTTTTTTATTTTTTCAAATTATGTCCTGGAATATTTCTTTTTGCTTCTTTGTGTTGGTTTTAAACTTAATCATCAATCCCATTCATTTTATTTGCCATCCACATTCTGAATTCCATTTTCTAAATTTTTGTTTTTGTTTTTGTTTTTGTTTTTGAGACAGAGTCTCACTCTGTTGCCCAAGCCAGAGTGCTGTGGCATCAGCCTAGCTCAAAGCAACCTCAAACTCCTGGGCTCAAGCAATCCTTCTGCCTCAGCCTCCCAAGTAGCTGGTACTACAGGCATATGCCACAATGCCCAGCTATTTTTTTCTGTATATTTTTGGTTGGCCAATTAATTTCTATTTTTTCTTTTTTTTAGTAGAGGTGGGGTCTCGCTCTTGGTCAGGCTGGTTTCAAACTCCTGACCTTGAGTGATCCTCACTTCTTGTCCTCCCAGAGTGCTAGGATTAGAGGTGTGAGCCACAACACCCAGCCCATTTTCTAAATTTTTGATATTTCAACAACTTCCATTTGATTGGGGTCCATTGCAGTAGATCTTTTGTATTCCTTTGAGGGTGTGAAACCAGCTTATTTTTAAATGTTACCAGAGTTCCTTTGCTGATTTCTTCTCATCTGAAACCTCTTCTTTCAGCTCAGGGCAGATAGGTTTGTGATACACCTGTTATCCTTTGCTCAGAACTCTCCTACTTGGTAAGAAAGAGAGGTCCCTAGATAGCATTTTACACTAGAAGATTGACCCAGCGGGAGAAGGGCAGATGCATTGAGAGCCTGTAACACAGCTGTTCTGTGTTGTCCCATTCCAGTGTGGTTATCACAGTCCAATCCAGTGCTGAGAGATCTTCCTGCAGAGTGGTGGGTTGGTTCCCGGTCTGCTGCTGGAAGCTCAGGAGGGGGACTGGGTTAATTCCTCTCCACAGAGGTGAGCATTGTGAGAGATTGCTCTGCCTGTGTCTCCCCACAGTGGTGGCAGTGGCACCTGTGCAAGGCTAACTAGGTTGTGGCCACAGATGTCAGGGGTTCAGTCATTTACTCCGTTCAGTTCTAGGTGCAATGACAGCCTATGGAGGGGTGCAGCTGTGACTAGTAGGTCCATGGTGGAGCACTGGACCACAGACATGGTGCTGGGCAGTGAGCAGAGATATGGGAGTAGGACTGTTACGCGGCATGCAAGATCCTGGGGCTGGGCAGCTGCGTCTCCCTCCCCATGCCGGTCCCACTTAGGCTGGCTCTGTTTGAATATACCCCCCAGGGGACACACTCAGCTCCCAGTCACCGGGAGCATAAGAGTATCTGCTCTTCCTGCTCCTTCCCTGGTCTGGCAGAGGTGATGTGGAGGTGGTTGCAGCAAAGGTGATTCTTGCGCAGACTGGTCATTCTGGACCAGAGAGCTCAGAATGGTATCAGTTGTAGTGACCCAGTAGCAGAAGCCATGTGTCCCTGCTATGCCTGCTCTCTGGTGCAATGTTATAGCACAGTCTCCAAGCAACTCTTTGATCAATATGGATGCCTGAGGTGGTGGTGGGTTTCCCCTCATATCTTGGGTCATAGTGTCTGCAGGGGGAGCATGGGGCCCCAGAGTTCTTTCCTCTGACCCTTCCCCATGTGTGGATGTCTCCCTCAGGCACCTTGTGATCTTGCCAAGTAGATCACCCCATATCCTTCACTTTGTCTCCCATCACTTCTTTTATGATTTGTAATGCTATCTCCAAGAAAGTCTATCTGTAAGTGGGCCTTTACTTGCAACTTTCAATCTTCTCCTTGACAGCAGCAAGCATAGTTTGTTTCTAGGCTGCCATCTTGGCCAGATTCATGAACTGCATTAAAATTGTGCTTACTTAATTACTTAAATGCTTACTGCATTTAGAAAATATTTACTACATTTAGATTGTGGATACAGGTTGATAGGCCTCTACTGTCATATGGTGTGAGATGATTTAATTTTATAATACATTCTGTAAAACATTCTTTCACATAGCTAAATATGAAATCTTTTGGTTTTCATGGATGGAAACACCGTATGTGTATTATGTCCATTTCCATTGTATTTTTTATTAGCAGTCTCAGTATCATTAAAATGACTCTTGTAAAGCATTCTCTAATCCCCAAGAATGTGTCTTTGAACTTCCAGGAGTCTTAGACCTTAGTTTGAGAAACGAACCAATATCTAATACACTTAAAAGCCAAGGAAGTGGATCCCAGATAATGCCTAAAGTGGTTTAACTCTTGAAATACTGAAAGAACTTTGTTACAAAGCAGTGGATATTGACCTTGAGATCTAAATCCTAAAGCTATGGAAGGTGGGATGAAGGAATTTGACAAGCTACCTCAGGCTAACACATCCTTTGGTCTTTACATAAATTACCTCACTGAAAACCTATTATAAATAGGGAATCTGGATCTCAAGGTTACACAGTATTACAGCTCAGAGGCACTGCTGTTGCAACATTAAGCTTTTACCTGCTAATTATGCTTCTAACTTGCTCCATGTAGAAATAAAGAAGCCATGGGATGAGCATGAGACCTAGGTTTTGCCCTAATTTTGTCTTATTTTAATTTTTTGTTTAGCTCTAGGCAAGTCACTTTTCCTAATTCATCTCCAGTTGTTTTATCTGTAAAGCAAGAGATCTACCTGTCGCACCAAATTTTGTAGGACTTACTGAGAATATGAATGCTTATGAAAGTGCTCTGTAAAAAAATGTGCTGTCAGAATGCATCTGAATACTAATCAACCACCGCTCTGCTGGGCAAGAGCAGAGAATTGGTTTTCCAGCTAGCCTGTGCTCTGGGTCACCAGATGATGTGGCTGGAATTGCTAGGTGTGGGCTCTCCCCTTGCTCTTTCCCCTCCATACCTTGTTCTCTCCAACCAGGTGATTTAAAAATGAACAATTTATAAACATAAATATGACCACTTTGAAGCCCATATGTTTCTTGTTTTCTATTTTCTTTCTTTCTTTTCTTTTTTTTTTTTGAGACAGAGTCTCACTCTATTTTCTTAACATCTTTGTGCTTTTTGTGTTCTTGTACCTTTCCATTGGTAGTTTTAAACTCAGATTAGTCATCTTTGTATCCCCCACAGTTTTCCTCTTTCTGTCCCACAATTAAAACATTTCTTTTCATAAAGCAATAGTTGAATAAATGTCTCTGTTGAATAAAATAAAATAAAATGAAAACATCTACAACTTTTTAAAAATGTAGTGTATCTAAAGATCCACTTCTTCCAAACTGGGATACATCTAATTATGTATAGATTTTTATTCTAATAGTAAAGAGATTTTGGAAGGAAATAAAATTTAGATTAATCTCTTGCTAATGATTGATAAAGCATTTCTACAATCTCCTTTAATACATAACTACATGACAATTTCCATCTAATATAAGCAGACACAATTGGATGAATGATTAAGTTTACAAAAGACAGATAAAGGATTAAATAATGCCCAGTTTTCTTGTGTTATATTTCATTGACTCAAACTTACAGCAAGAATTTTCAGCAACATTGTTAGATTAGTATTAAGGCAAATTAGAATTATGTTGGAGTTGATGATGTTGACAAATCTTACCTACACTTATTTAAAATAAATATATATATTATAGAGAAATACAACAAATGTGTGAATTCATAAAGCCACAAAATGATTTGTCTAGAATCTCACAGTATTTTAAAAAGTTTATCAAAACCTAAAATGGATTTTTACATACTAAAAACTTTCCTGTTTTAAAAAAATTAAAATTTCAGATTTTATTCCTACATATTTATAATTGGATTACTATTATTTCATCAAAAATTAATCCTCTTTTAATTTGATGATTTTGGTGGATTACAAAATATGACCATAAATTCCTCCTGTCCTTATATGCACACCCATTTGCAATGTGACATCACTGTTCTACCCATCAAGGAGTGGTGTCTCTTTCCCACCCCACTCCCCTTAAATATGGGCTACCCTTGGAATTTACACTGTGCAACTTTTGAGATAAGACAAAAGGTCTATAGCTTCTATTTTGCTCTTTTGGAACAAAAACACAAAAGCTTTGAGAGCAGCAGACTCTGAAGGGCCTAGGACAATGGACTATGTGGAGAAGATGGGATGGTTTGCTTGGCCATTCCAGCCATCCCAGTTGAGCCCTCAGACCGGTTAGTGAGGCCATCTTAGGCATCCCATTTCCAGTCAATGTATCTGATGAGTGCAGCCCTAGGAGTGATGCCAGAAGAGTCCAGCCCAAAGAGTTACCCAGCTGAGCTGAGCTCAAAATGCAGAATCATGAGCAAATAAGTCATTTTTCTTTTAAGCGACTAAATTGAAGATAGTTTGAAATGCCTAAATAATGGATGCAATAAAATAACTGATGTAATGATAATAGTTTCTTTTCTGTTTCCATTTTTCCCCTAGAAATAGAATGCGAGGCTTTGGAATGAATACATAACAAAAGCTGCAAGTTTAATATGAAATTATAAACGGTATGATATATATGGATTTCTTACTACAAATAATTTTCACCATGTCAAAAAATCTTTTGAAATCTTAAAATGAAAATAAGTAGCATTTATGTCAACTTTACATGCAAAGTTATCTATGCTATACCTCTTTTTGCATACTTCCATCATCATTATCATCAAAATTTAGTCAAGACTCCATGTCCAATTTAAGCCCTGATTCATACACTGCACACATATATTGTTTACCACAGAATGAAAAGCTTCTTGTCCTTCCATCTCTAATTCTACCACTTAAATGTTAACTTGTCAGCAAAGCTCTCAGTGTTAAATGAATTCACCTACACAGATCCTGCCATGGTAATTTTTCCCTATAATTTATGCATTCAATTTTCTGCTTGTTTATTATGTTATTTACTTCATATTTATGAGTGATCTGTGAGTTTCATTTGGAAAATTTGTATAGGAATCATCAAACACTTTGATTATCCCTTTTAGTTGGGTAGATAGTTTAAGGTCCAGATATTTTTCTGGGAAATTGTCATGAAGATGTTGGACTCAAACAAAACTTTTAGAATACAGTGTAATAAGGTTTCCTTTACAATATATATTTCCCTCCTCCAATCTTGATGATATGCACTCATAATAACTTCCTAGATCTTTCACAAAATTGTTGTGGAAGAATTAATACAGAGTCCATATTACAGAAATTGCTGAAATTGTTTTTAATATAAATGTCATTGTGAAGCCTTTGTCCTCATAGCATTTAAAATTTATTTATTTATTTATTTATTAGAGACAGAGTTGCCCAGGCTAGTCTTGAGTTCTTGACCTCACATGATCCTCCTGCGTTGGCCTCCCGAAGTGCTAGGAGTATAGGCTTAATCCACCACACCCAGCCTGCTGCTTTTTAAAACATTTTCTCGACATTACCTCTGATATTTTACAGAGTCCTCTATTTTAAATTAGCATGGCAGTATTTTGGCTTTCTACATAGTGTTTTATGACACCTAACTTCGCTTCCAAAGTTACTGACTTTCAGGTGAATTATTCAGCACTAGTTCTAGCTCCACCACTTAGTAAATGCTCATAATATTACTAGAGGATATTTTTAAAGATTTTGAAATATGATAACTATGAAGCTTTAAAGAACAGTAAAATAGTGACTAAACCCCTCCTTCAAAGAAGTGCCAGTCTATG
>CAUYRT010003278.1:0-39445 GCA_963574885.1 Lepilemur ruficaudatus | reverse complement strand
CAATAACAGTCAAACTGAGAACCAAATCAAAGACTCAATTCCCTTCAAAATAGCAACAAAGAAAATAAAGTACCTAGGAATATATTTAACTAAGGAGGTAAAAGACCTCTACAGGGAGAACTATGAAACACTGAGAAAGGAGATAGCAGAGAACATAAACAGGTGGAAGACCATACCGTGCTCGTGGGTCAGCAGAATCAACATTGTTAAAATGTCTATATTACCCAAAGTGATCTACGGAGTCAATGCAATCCCTATTAAAATACCATCATTATTTTTCACAGATATAGGAAAAATAATTTTATGATTCATATGGAACAAGAGAAGACCCTGTATAGCAAAAGCAATCCTAGGGCATAGAAACAAAATGGGAGGTATCAATTTACCAGACTTCAAAGTATACTACAAGGCTATAGTAATTAAAATATCTTGGGACTGGCACAATAACAGGGACATTGACCAGTGGAAAAGAACAGAGAACCTAGATATAAAATCATCCTCATATAGCCATTTCATCTTTGACAAAGCAGACAAAAACATACACTGGGGAAAAGAATCTCTGTTCAATAAATGGTGCTGGGAAAACTGGATAGCCACATGTAGAAGACTGAAGCAGGATCCACACTTTTCACCTCTCACAAAAATCAACTCACGCTGGGTAACAGACTTAAACTTAAGGTATGAAACTATTAGAATTCTAGAGGAAAACATTGGAAATACTCTTCTAGACATTGGTCTAGACAAAGAATTTATGAAGAAGACTCCAAAGGCAATCACAGCAATAACAAAAATATATAAATGGGACCTGATCACACTAAAAAGCTTCTGCACAGCCAAAGAAACTGTCATGAGAGCAAACAGACAACCTACAGAATGGGAGAAAATTTTCACATGCTACACATCTAATAAGGGGCTGATAACTAAAATCTATTTAGAACTCAGGAAAGTCAGCAAGAAAAATATCAAACAACCCTGTCAAAAAGTAGTAAAGGACATGAACAGAAACTTTTCAAAATAAGACAGAAGAATGGCCAACAAACGTATGAAAAAATGCTCAACATCTCTACTCATCAAGGAAATGCAAATCAAAACTGCAATGAGATATCATTTATCTCCAGTGAGAATGGCCTTTATTAAAAAGTCCCAAAACATAAATGTTGGCTGGATGTGGAGAGGTGGGAACACTCATACACTGCTGGTGGGACTGCAAACTAGTGCAACCTCTGTGGAAAGCAACATGGAGATACCTCAAAGTGACACAAGTAGATTTATCATTTGATCCAGCAATCCCATTACTGGGCATCTACCCAAAGAACAAAAGACACTCTATAAAAAAGACACTTGCACTCGAATGTTTATAGCAGCACAATTCACAATTGCAAAGTTCAGGAAACAGCCCAATCCCTATCAATATATGAGTGGATTAATAAAATGTGGTATATGTATACCATGGAATACTATTCAGGTATAAGAAACAGTGGTGATCTAGCACCTCTTTTATGTTCCTGGATAGAGCTGAAACCCATTCTACTAAGTGAAGTATCCCAAGAATGGATAAACAAGCACCACATGTACTCACCAGCAAATTGGTTTCACTGATCAACACCTAAGTGGTCATATGGTAATAACATTTATGGGGAGTGGGGCAGATGGGAGTGGGGAGGATGGGGTGGGGTATATACATACATAATGAGTGCAATGCGCACCATATGGGGAATGGTCATGCTTGAAGCTTTGACTGGAGGGGGTAGGGGGGCAAGGGCAATATATGTAACCTTAACATTTGTACCCCCATAATATGCTGAAATAAAAAAAAGATTATCCCAACAGGTATGTGAAAGAAGAACATGAAAACAAAGTTCATAATTTTTAAATGGCTCCTATAAAATAGTCATCATTAATACCATGACAATTAATATTAAAGTGCATACCATTTCCTCTTCTGATATTTTTTAAAAAATCATACGTATAAATGCTCTGATATGAAAGGAGAAAGATTAAAACTTAATACCACCTGTTCCCTAAAAAAAAAAAAAAAAAAAAAAAAAAAAGGTGATAGTGGTCTGTAATTTTCTTTTCTCATGTCTTTATCTGGGTTTGGTATAATGAATATGCTGGCATCATAGAAAAAGTTAGGGAATGTTGCCTCTTCTGTTTCTTGTAGGAGTTTGAGAAGAATTGGTGTTAATTCTTCTTTAAATACTTGCTAAATTCACCAGTGAACCCATCTTGTCAGAGACTTTTCTTTGTTGGATGACTTTTTATTACTGATTCAATTGATTTACTTTTTATAAGTCTCTTGAGATTTTCTTTTTCTTCTTGAATCAGTTTTTATTACTTGTATGTTTCTAGGAATTGGTCCAATTCACTTAGGTCATCTAATTTTTTGACATACAATTATTTATAGCATTATCTTATAATTCTTTTTAATTCTGCAAGATCAGTAATAATGCTCACATTTTCATTTCTAATTTTGTTTACATCTTCTCTCTTTTTTATTTGTGAGTAGCTAGTAGTTTGTCAATTTTGTTGATCTTTTCAAAGAATCAACATTGGATTTGAGTCTCTATTGTTTTCTATTGTCTATTTTATTTATCTCTGAGCTAATGTTTATTATTTACTTCCTCCTTCTAGCCTTGGGTTTGGTTTGCTTTTCTTTTTCTAGTACATTTAGGTATACAATCAAGTTATCGATTTGAGGTCTTTCTTATTTTTCTTACTGATAACAAACTCTCTCAACTTTTGTTTATCTGGGAATGTCCTAATTTGTCCCTCATTTCTGAAAGATTACTTTGCCAGATATAGAATTGTTGGTTTTCAGTTCTTTCCCCCCCCCACACACACGCACACTTTAAATATGTCATCTTACTGCCTTTTGCTCTTCATAATTTCTGGTAAGTAACTGGCTGTTAATCTTATTGAGGATCTCTTTATGTGACAAGTCATCACCTCATTCCATTTTCAAGATGATCCCTTTGTCTTGGCTTTCATTGATTATATACCATATGCAGTATAGATCTCTTTGAATGTACTGTACTTGGATTTTGTTGAGCTTCTTGGATTTATAGATTCATGTATTTCATCCAATTTAGGAAGTGTTCAGCCATTCTTCTTTAAGTATTCTTTCTGTTCCTTTTCTTCTTTCTTTTCTACTTCTTGGATTTCCATAATGTATATGTTGGTTTGCTTCATGGTGTACCACAAGTTCCTTAAGTTCTATTCACTTTTCCTAATTCTTCTTTCTTTTGTTCCATGGACTGTATAATCTCAACAGTCCTGTTTTTAAATTTTCTCATTCTTTTTTCTGTTTGGTCATATCTGCTCTTGAAATACTCCAATGAATTTGTCATTTCAGTTATTGTACTTTATAGCTCCAGAATTTCTATTTAGTTTCTTTTTATAATTCCATCACTTCATTGATATTCTCATTTTGTTCATATAACGTTGTTCCAGTTTCCATTAGTTCTTTGTCCATGTTTCATTTAGCTCTTCGAGCATATTTAAAACAGATAACTTAAATTTTTGTCTATTAACTCCAATGTCTTGGCTTCCTCTGGGATGGAGTCTGTCTATTTATTTTAATCCTTTGAATGAGCCACACTTAACTACTTCTTTGTATATGTAATCTTTTGGTTGAAAACCAAACATTTGTATATAATAATGTGGCATCTCTGGAAATCTTACTCTAAATTATTACTCTTCACCAGGGTCCAGGGTTTGGTGTTTTTGACTGAAGGCTACATTAATCCATCTATGTAGTAAACTTATCAAACTATTGTTTTTCAAAGACTTTCTTTCTTTCTTTCTTTCTTTCTTTCTTTCTTTCATTTTTTTGAGACAGAGTGTCACTCTGTTGCTCTGGCTAGAGTACAGTGGTGTCATCATAGCTCACTGCAACCTTAAATTCCTGGGGTCAAGTGATTATCCTGCTTCACCCTTCCAACTTGCTGGGATACTACAGGTGTGTATCACCACCTCTAGCTAATTTTCCTAGTTTTTGTAGAGACAAGGTCTCACTCTTCTCAGGCTGGTCTTGAACTCCTGAGCTCAAGGGATCCTCCCACTTTGGCCTCCCAGAGTGCTAGGATTACAGGCATGAGCCACCGTGCCCAGCCTCAAAGACTATATTTCTAATCATGTGTGGTCAATGAAGCCTCTGTTCCTTTAGTTTGTTTTCAGCCAGTGTTTTGATAGAGCTTTCCTTGAACGCCCATAACTAAAAACAAAAACAAAATTAAAAAAAACAAAAAACCTCTCCTGGTCTTTGCAGATTGATTGTGTGCTGGGACATTCCTTCAACATTTAGCCAATCTGTTTACAGTTATGCATGGGCCTTCATTTTGTGCTTGCAATGAGCCTGTAGGTCAGCCAGAGATGAAATTTTTGAGTTTTCTTAGGTCTTTTCATTGCATATGTCTTGCTTGGAGTATACCTGTTGTTTTCTAAATTCCTTGGTACACATGGGTGGGTGCTTTTGAATGCTCTGATTTCACAAAGAAACGCTCTCCAACTCCCCCCACCCCCAGGATTTATGTGGCCAATTGTAAGTCTCAACTATAATCTTTTCCCAGGAGGTTGTGAATTATTTGTTTGCCTTACAGTGTTTCTGAGCAATGTTCACCGCTATCCCACCATGAATGATGTCTAAGTTAGCCAAAACAGAGATGAGCATCATTTGTCAATCCTTCAGCTAGCCCCCTAGACATGTTAGAACAGACAAACTTAATAATTTGCAAATAAGATCCTGGAATCAGAGACCAGCATTCCAGCTCTGAGAATGCAGGCTGCCTTCTTCAAGGCCACCACCAAGCAGGAGAGCAGGTGAGGTCAGAGCAAAGTAAAATGCCACAAAGCCTTCCTACCATTTTTTTAAGTTGCCTTTTCCTTAATTCAGCATTTCTTTGGTTGCTGTAAATTTTTAACTGTTTTCTGGAATTCTGACAGTTTCTGCTTGTTTTTTGACATTTCTGTGGTGGTATGGGAGCTGCCTATGCCTACTCTGACATTTTGCTGACCTACCTGCTGAGAGGGGATCTTTTGGAAGAGTTTTTGGCCTAGCAAGGAGGGAAGGAGTGCTAGGGTATTTGTGTTCCCCAAGACACATGCACCTCAAGCCAAATAAGGGCACTTCACAGGCCCTGTGGCATCACGCAGGGCCTGTCAGAGAGATCCTGGAAAACTGGATGAGTGTGCCTGATTCTTATTGAAGAAGCCTAACCATGAGGGGCTGCATGAGCATCCCTGATGGCAGAACAAGGAGAAAAACCTATAGCAGGAGCTTCATCTGTACCTGCAAGGCAAAACATGGCCCACATCTCCATGAACCAGACCCACAGTGCTGCTGTTGGAACACAAGTTAAGAGTGGATTGAAGCAGTTAGCTAGACCATGCAAGTGTCACCTTCTGTGATGGAGAAGGGAAAGCCAGCTTCTGAGCCCCTGGAGAGGCACCAATGTCAGATAATAACTGCACCAGGCAAATAAGACCTTCCTGCTGTCAACTGTCTTCCTTCCTCAGCCCTAACTCCAGAGTAGGAGGAAGGATGGAGAAATGTTCTCCTTCCCAGTGTCAAGTCCCAAGCCTATATCAGGACAGAGATGGGGTCAGGGAGAAGGGACACTTTCAGTTAGATGAGAGATTAAGTTTGGATTTACATCAGGCTGCACTTTCAACACCTATTTTCACATATGAAGAAAACTTCAAGTAGATTAATTAGAAATTGGATTGTTTCCTGCTCTGCACTTTACTGAGTAAAGTCCACTCAATCTATGGGTGGCACACACATAACTGGAGTGTGAGTGGGGGAAAGGGAGGGCAGGAAGTAAGCTGTTGGTCCATATTATAAATCAGAAAAATTGGGGCAAGAATTCAATGAACACTTTAGCATTGCACATAGGTGCACTGAAAACCTTAGGTGGAAATGTATCCTCATGGCACTGACTTCCTTGCTGTGTTATACAAGCTGGGAGGAGCGGCAGGAGCATGTGTCTACAGTATCCCAGGTGCTCTCCAGAGAGGGCCCCTCCTCACTCTCAAGCCCAGGCCCAGGCTTGCTGCTGGGGTCCCGGGGAAGGCGTGCCCCAGTGGGAGCCTATATGGGAAGCCATCACTCCTCTGTGGTTCCTTTAAACCTGGTTCCAGGGGATTGTCATCAAATTGAACATCTGAGCTCTGCTCTGGGAGTATGAAACTTCTCACTGCCAATACCCACCGCAAAATTAAGAAAGGAGAGGGTAGGAAAGGAAGCCGGAAGTTCACCAAGTACTGGTAACTCTACCCATGCCATCTGGAAGCCGGGGCTGTGGGGGGCCTCTGCAGGAACTACTCCTGTCCTCCTGACTCGGGGATGCTCAGCAGTGTCTGCTCCTCTTCTTCACAAATGGACCCAGCTTGGGCTCGTCCTACTGCGCACTTTGGTTTATGTCTTCCTGGTAATAAAATTGAAATAATTTATTTTCTTGGCTGCCCCATGAAATGGTCTATGAATTTATTCTAAAGGGGGAAAGGAAGAAGGAGGAATAAATGTGGCATTGGCTTTTTGATTGTGGTTTCTATTTCCATAAACCTTAGATCACAAGAATGCATGAGATATTTACACAGATCTTTCCACAGTTCCTGCGGCCTTTGGGGGCATAGCATTTGCATGACTTCACCACTGTGGCTGGCGTGTGCTTTCTCAGCAGCTTTGCTTGTAACAGGGAACAGCCACCACCAGGGCCTGCAGTTCCACATGTTGGAGGGTGGGGGCAAGATGTGTGTGTATGTCGTTTCTTCCTCCTTCCTTGCTTTTTCTGCAGCAAATTCAACTCTGAAAGGGGGTTCAGACAGTTCTATATCATAAGGTGGTAAGTTTTCTTAATGTAAATATTCTTGCTAGACCGTTTCTTTGGGCATGATAAAGTGAGAGGTGTCAGCTGAGAAGAGCAAGGTTTTATTTGCTTTGCGATGAGGAGACTCGAGGGCTGATCGATCCCAGATGAGAGAAGCATGGGAAAAGGCTGGCTGTGAGGGAAGCGGGACCCACATTCAAGCTTCTCAGATGAGTCAGATCTCTGTGGCTGCAACAGGTTCTCCAACAGCTGAGAGGATAGAACACCTGGGGGTGTCCTTGGGCTGAGTGAGGCCTGGGCCCCAAGCTTCACACAAGCACAGTGTGTGCAGCGGGTCCATGTAGCCAGCCACTGCATGAGGAATGCCTGCAGGGAAACCTGCAAGTGCCAGCTGTATGCAGCAGCATAAGGAAGCAATATGTGCTAGTCACAGGCTCCGAGCTACCCGATGTCCTGGTGGAGTACAAATGAGTCATCAATTGTCCAGACACCACCCTGGCTTTTCTCACATTAGTCATCTTATCTCCTTTTTCTCTGACTTTGCACTTTTGCCCACTAAGACTGTTGACACCATGGTCATCACTTTAAATGACAGGGGACCCAAGGGTTGGCATGGAGGTTTAGGAACACAAGCCCTTCTATGGCAGTGGCCACTCAGCCGCTTGAACCCCCACCTGCCATGCTCTGCCCCTGCTATCCTCAAGGGGAAGGTACTGTGGGAGGAAGAGCACAAAGTCTAGCCAAGGAGACCTGCATTTAGGTCCTGTCTCCACCACCTCTCGGGCATGACATTTGGCCAGGCTCCCTAGCCTCTCTGTGCCTCAGCTGCCTTGTCTGCAAAATGGACATAACTATCTCTACCTTGCAAGAGCTTGGTGAGTTTGAAAGGAGGTTGCACTGGTGCAGTGTCTGTGCATACGAGGTGTCTCAATACATGGAAGCCCAAAAAAGGTGCCCGTGGAACAATTGTCCTCTAATGCAGATATGTAATTGTCTTGATTCACCTAACACCTGTGCCTCCAGGTGGCAACTGGGTGCCCAATAGCCAGCTTCCCCTGAGAGTGGGCCAGGCTCCCTCCTCCCAAGAAACAGAAGGACACTTGTTTCACAGTAGGGAACACTCAGGGACTACGGGAATTGTCCTATGATTTGCACATGGCCTGTGAGGGCTTCACTGGCAACAGGACTCAGGCCTGGGCCCTTGGGCAAGGGCTCAGCATCCCCGTTGGAAGTGTGAGTGTGCCGTGCTCGCGTGGACGCGTCCATGTGCGCGTCTCCAGGGTCCTTCCACTACAGCATCCCTTACAAGGTTTCCTGGGAAATGCAGCGCATTTGTACCCAGGAAGCAGTACCGCTTTCACTGCATATACTTTACATGGCCTGAAAGAAAAGCTTCGATTCCATTTTGGTTTTTAACCATGACCATGCAGGCTCTGCTCCGGCTAGGGGTGCTCAACCCCACCCAGGCCGGTGCTGCGAGCGCCTAAAGGCAGCAGCTGTGGCGCCCACACCCACCCGCCTCGTCTTCTCCTCTGACCTCAGACCACGTCTGTCCCTTTGAATTAACAATGAACTGCCAGGCTGCCACACCAGGCATGGCCAACATTTTCATTACCCACCATTTAGCACTTTTGGCTTCAAGGTTGGCAGATTTTAAGAGCTAAAACCTGATAAACCTCAGAACTCTGCAGAGTGACTTTTAACTTAAGCAGGAGGTAGGGAAGATGAAAAATCCACCCCCCAAGAGATTAAAAAATGCAAATAATTCTTTTAAAGGTCAAAACATCTTAAAATCTCTTGATATGAACATAACACCTCACACAGATCTGTGTGAGGAAGCCCTTCTCTGTGAAACTCCGCATATTGTTCCAGAAAGCACTGATTCTTTAGATATTGCAACCAGATGAGACACAGCTCCTTGTGGACTGTGACTCTAGCAGTGTGAAGCTCATCTAGGAAATGATTTAAATAGCATAGTTTCACAAACCAAGTAAAACACAAGCAGAAGCATGCAGAACCCTCGGGGAGCCTCCCTTCGACGGCAATGCACTGGGAAATGAGCCGCACGACGACCCACAGGTGCGAGAAGCCGTCCGGGTGAGCAGAGGCAGAGCCCTCACGCAGCTCACCCCGGGGAACAGCTGGCAGCGCGCAGCGCAGGGTCAGGGGTCGTAAGTGGAGGACACGCCAGGGAGCAAAGGACACACCTCGCCAAGGACACTGAGCACATGACAGTCTGGGAACCTCCAGATGAGTGACAGGTTTTCTTCCTTTCATCCATATTTTTGCCGCATTATCAATACACACCAGGATAGTTCTTGCCGGCGAGGTTCTGCACTTGGTTTTCCTTTCTAACGACAGCCTGATCGATGACTATCGACCTCAACAGAAACATGACTCTGGCATTTGAATTTAGACAACACTGGAAGAACATTTCATTCAAACCAAAAGGTACAAAATGATACCCAGAAATGCAAAGCCTGTAACTATAAGAGGGAGCAAAACTTAGCTCAGTGAAACACTCCATGAACTCGAACCACCAAACTTCTCACGGTTCTACTTCCACCCTCATGCCCATAAATCCAGCTCAATGCACAGTGGAGCTGTATTTCTTCCTCCATAATCTCCGTCAGTCTGTTTGTGCTCGGAGAAGTACAATGCTCTGTTTTGAACCGACCAAGGCCCCGGGCAATCTCTTATCCCCAGGCAGACTGAGACGGACTGTCTCCAGGAGCTGTGGCTGATGTCCGGGGCACTGGAGGACACAGCCATCAGGAAGCACGTCTTTCAACTTGCCAGCATGGCCTTTTCTCAACTCTGTATCTTTCAAGTGTTATGTACATCTGTCTACCTGGCTCAGTGACATTGAGTGGAGGGACCCCCATAACAAGGACACACCTCTGGGCCACCGTGAGGCTCACACAACAGGAAGTGTCACCACCACCTGGTGGAGGTGGCCACTGTGGGGGCTGCCTCACTTCAGCCTCACCTCTCTGGGCTTCAGAGTCTCCACCTACTACGTGTGGAGTAAGTGCCACATGATTTCTAAAGGCCTCAACAGCTCCAAGGTCTGAGGAAGCCCTGTCCTGCTTTACGAGCAGAGCCACTCTGCCCAAGGGCCTTCCCTAGGCCCGCCTGGCGATCAAAAGTCTTAGCCTCAACCCGCTGATTGTCACAATGGACAGAAAAAATAGTGGTGGGAGAGGATTACAACCTGCAGATACACTCTTGAGACACAAAGATGTTTTACTGAATCCCATCCCTGACCCTCATTCAAGAACTATCACTTTTTCTTTTCTTTGCCTATGTCTATAATTAGAACTTTTCCCAGATGTTTATGGCTCAGAGGTCGTTAACAGCAGGTAAGCAGGCAGGTTTCATAGAGCCAGGTGGCAACTGTAGGCACAAATCCTGGTAAGGAAGTAAGAAACGGCCCAGTAGATCATTCTGGATCTGTTATGACAAAGTGTTTCCACAGAGCCTTCCTCTCAAGGGTGAAAGATTTACACAATGTGCTCCTGAGATGACTTACTAGACCAGATATTCCAAACAGCTTCTTTGTAGAGACACAGCTAGAATGTCACATTGGACTTATTTGTGACAGCTGAGTGGTGAAACATCAAATTTCTGTGCTTTCTGAACCATCATCTAACTGTTATTTCTTCGTGATATCAGTAAGTTCTCTTCAATTGCAAGCAACAGAAATCTACTCTGGCCAATGTAACAATTTATGAGAAGATAATGGAGTAGCTCATCGAATCTAGGGAGAACATGAAGAACACAGCTTAACGTTTCTTGGTTAATAAAACTAAGTTATTCATTGTTACCTAAGTCAGGAAGTGAAGCAAAAGCTTTCCCTGGGATACACCTTCATGATGAGCACCACAAACACCAGGGCCTTCTTCAAACACCTGGGCACGTGGTCTTTCGGAAGGCAAAGTGCTTGCCTGTGCAGTGTATGCCCAGCACATGCGACATCAGCACACACATGAGCCCTGATTGTAAACCACAGGCTGCAGAAAGGTAAAGTGGCTGCCTGAGGCCACCCCCATGTCTCCTTCCTGCTTTGCTCATCAACACTGCGAGACCACAGCACCCTCCGGGACGGTGGTGTCAGGGCAAGCGGCCCTATCCTGAAGAAGCTGGCCTGTAACCAGGCTACAGTATTCCCAGCCATGTATACAAACGTGCTAGAGGTACAGTTGGCCCCTGGTCTATCCAGATACGATCCAGTAAGGAATGGAGCCAAATCCTTCCACTCTAGAGTGCGTTTCTCCAGGACAAACCACCAGTACGTGAAGTGTATAATAGGGGGTCATTGGAAAACACCAAGTCCTCTTTGGGGGATTGTAAATGCTGGCCTTCTTTATCCAGCCACCTATGCTGGTGATGAAACACTGCATAATGTTCAGTTCCCTCTGATGAGACAGACTTTGGCAGAAGATTATAAAAGACAAAAGAATGAGGTTTGAAGCCAGAACTCCAACAACTTACGAGCTACAGGATTTTAGGCAAGTCACTTAACATGCCCTTGCTAGGGCTGTAGCCAGGCTGATGCATGGTGTCATGTGCAGTGTCCAGTATAAATGCTTGCTCAATAAAGGGTCGCAGGTACTAGAATAGGAATGGAAAAAGATTTTCACACACTTTTCCAATGTTCCTATCTGTTTCAACCCAGAATTTAATGCTACTTCATGTGCTGGGCAGGTGTATCTGTGGAAGAAGAGAAAAGGCTGTTGCAAAAAGAGAAAGGGGAAAGGCTGACAGAGGGTCCAGAGAGAGCAAGCAGGGAACTGAGCCGGGTGGGCGGGGTGGGTGGGATCCGAAACAAGCAGCCTGGCCTTGAGGACAGCCTAAGAGCCCACCGACAGTTTTTAAAAAGTGACATATCTGTCCTTTAAGTACTTAGACCTCCACCACCTCATTTCCTAAGTTGTCAAGTGTCAGGTGGCTCCAAGCACGATCTGGGTGAGGCCCTGTGAGGAAGCACACTCTGCTTTCCACGCCATTCGCTGGGGCCTCTAAGGGATCCCTCCTCTTCCCTCCTAACCCCTTTTGCAGGAAGCCACCCAGGCAGCCCATGTCACTCAAAGAAATCAGACCTATCTCCAGCTCCAGGACTGAGCCCTCATTGTCTAAGTCAAGCATCGTGGTGTCTCCAGGTCCCTTGTCAGTTGCGGTTACGGAACTCCACACGCTGCCTCAGCATCTGCGAAGGACTGTGGCCTGTGCAAAGATGGGCTGGGACCAGTCAAGTGGGCAGAGTCTCCACTGCCACTGCCCCGGGAGATGCAGGGTCAATCGTGAAGAAATGGAGTCCCACAGCCTTGGAGCCGGCCTCCCCGTGGGCTTCCGGACACGGGAGCAATGCCTGTCTTTGCCACTTACGTGCCGGGGACATAGCCTTCCAGTTACTTGCAACAAAAATATCCCAAAAGGTTCACCTGGTGAATGCTGTTCCTCTTTTACTATAATCAGCAGTGAGGACTGGCTCTGCCGCCACTGAGCTACTGAGGACTGGGCTTCCTCATCCACAACGTGAGGGTCAGTTCTGTGCTTCCTCAGGCCCCACGGTTGCCCTGGGGAGTGTCAGACTCTGTGGCTCTTCCCTAGAAAAACATAGCCCTAGTCCCAGCCTTTTGCCACCATTCTCATTCTCCAAGAGCATGAGGAAAATTCAGGGTACAAGTTATAGACAGTAGAGGTTGTAAAAGAAAAAGTTGCATTACTCAGTTAAGTGGTTAAGAGAATCAAGCTAACTTCTTGAAGCTTCTAGACCTTACTTCCTCTTAGTCCCTGGGGTTGCTGTTCTTCTGAGCTGGCTCGTTCTAGTTTCACCCTGAGACTCAGGCACAGTCATTCCCCTTTATCTCAACTAAAATACGGTCTTTTTCCTTTCTGGGAGTCCTAGACACAATCACATTTGAATTCCTATTGAAAATACATTCAGTTGAAGTTGTGATACCAGTCTCTCCAACTCAGAGACCCTCTGTTCTGACCAAAATGTGGCTGTCTCCTCTGTAAGTGGGTTCTATTCAACATCCTGTTATCTTTATAGCCTCCCTCTCTTTTCAAAAAGATCCTTTGCTCATCACATCAGTAACCCTGGATATGACCCCCACCACAGCTCCAAAGAAGTTTACCTCTTACACACACCCCCTCGATCAGCCATTCACTCAAGAAAGTTCACTGCTGGCCTCTACAGGCGGATGTGCTGTGTAGTCGCTGCAAAGAGTAGCAAGATAAAGAATGAAGGCCTGCACTTAGGGATCTTACAACGCAGCAGGGAGTGCAAATAACTTTAATATTAGGCAGTCTCTGACCGTTTCATGGAAGAAATCCAAATAAAATGCTCTAAGAGTTTGGGAAAGAGATAAGATTTTCAGCTGGGGAAAATCTTTATAAAAACTACTTGGAATACGTGGGATGTAAGCTTGGTCTTAGAGGATAGAGAGAATCGTGGTTAGAAGTGATAGTAAAGGAAGGGCATTGTAGACAAGGAGAAGAGGCAGAGGCAAAACAGAGCAGCAGAAAGGCTGGGCAGGCTCTGAAAGAGGCTGTGTGGCCATGAGGATAGGAAGCACATAGAGGAAGATCTGATAGGAAGCCAGGTTGGGCCCCAGGTGGTGGGAGCTTTGATACCAGGTTTAAGAAAATGTTTAGTCCCATAGATGGTAGGGAATCCTACTGCTATTTTAGCTATTATCATACTATATTTTAATGTGGCTTTCAGTGCATTTCCCTACCCAGTTTCTACTACTTGGCAGGGAAGTGGTAGGATCTACAAGGGCATTTCGTGTCTTCTCCACCACCTCAGCTCAGCCCAGTGCCCGGCACGTAGGAGTTCTCATCCCTGTTTGCTGAATGTATGATTAAATGAACCAGAGCTGTACTCTTTGGAAAATAACCTAGCAGCAGGGGGTGGGGGAAATAGATGGAAGTTGTAGGGGGAAGGAGGGTTTGAAGAAACCAGGACTATTTAAGAATTCAGAACCCCTATCCCAGTGAAGCTTGATAAAGCAGAAGGAAAGAATGAATTAGAAAGAAATTATAGAGGAAGAACCAATATTCCTTGATCAAGTATAAGAAGTAAAAATGAGGGAAAATAAGGTGGCTCCAAGTGCTTGCTCCAGGAGGCAAGGAGCCTGGCGGGGCTGGGTTCAGCTGGAATATTGCCCCTGCAGACTCTGGCCCCAACAGGGCAGGGACCTCACAGTTTGGCTTTTTTATTACTATTTCCCCAACACCAAGAACATAGGCTGCTGGTCTCTCATCATTTTTTGAGCAAACAAACAAACAAGTGAACATCTTGCATTTAAGATGATGACAATTCAACCACTCACAAATGTCTGATTTAGTTAGAAATAGGGGCCTGCAGTGTAGCCCTGAAAGTTTAGACTGTGGAGCATCTGCACAAGCAGTTGCTGGAGATGCAGGCCTGTGTGTTGGCAGCTGGAAGGCAAGAGCAGGGCAAGGAGGGGGAGATGCCGGTGGTGATTACAGAGATCAAAGGGTTCCCAGAGGGAGTGTGACTGAGCAACTGTGCCCAGCAGTCCAGACAACTTAAAGGGAGTGAGGATTAGGACTCAGTCACTGAATTTGGCAAGTTGAAGGTCACTGTGACCTTCACAAAAGTAATTTTAGAATTGTGAGTACTGCAGATCAGTTTCATTATCCCCAGTCAGACATCACAACACATAAATGTGAGCTCAAGGAACACATTTACATTTTCGTACAGAAACAGATGTCTCTGTCTCTCTTCAGGGGTTGTGGTCAGCCAAAACACATTCATTTTGAGGGGAGTATTAGGATTTTTGCCAAAGGGTAGGTGACTATGCGGGGACCTCACTGTGAGAACTTCCGTCTGAATGGATGTTGTGGTGGAGACAGCGACGGGATGTCAAGTAGAGAGCAGTGTATCTGCCGGGCTCCCGCACACCCAGGTCGCACAAAAGGCAACCCACCACTGCGGGGCGGGAGGGCACAGCCTCTAGCCATCGGGAAAGAGGCGAGTTTCCAAGATGTGTAGGAATTTGGCGTGATCCAGAGCGAACCCTGGGCTAAGAATCTCCGGGCTGGTGGCAAAGCAGACTGAAACCTCGCGGTTATACTAACGTCAGCCCAGGGTGACTTGATCCTTTAGGCCAGGAAAGACCTGCTGTCCTCCGGCTCCCTGCCAGCTCACACCTGCACCCCCCATCAGGCCACGTGCTTACAAAGCCCCTCCCCCCACACCAGCCCAGGAGTGTGTTTATCGCAAACATAAATCCCTAAATTGTGTTAATGTGCTGGAATACCGCCCATATTAGAAATCTAAGCACAGGGGAAGTCAAATTCTTTAAAAGGCAAAAAGAGCCAGCGTTTAGAAAACTGGTGACTTATCAAGTGTACCTCTTTGGAGAAGCCTTGCCTTTCACCCAGTCGCGGAACCCCGCACTCAGGAAAAGCGCGGGCAGGTGGGCGGGATTTAGAGCCCAACATGGGCTTCCTGGCGTCCCAGGCAGTGTTAGCACGAGGCTCCGAGGCGGGAAGTCAGCGCGGGTTCGAATAGCAGGTGAGCGGACGGATTGGACGGGATCAGAAATGCTCTGTGCTGGGCATGCCTGCCACGCTAGGACGCCGAACTGAGATTTTCTTCGTTTTTATTTCACTTCTCATTTTATTTATTTCAAAATATTAAGGGAGAAACAATGTTTTTAGCGCATGGACACGCTGCATAATGCCGCAGTCAGGGCTTCAATGTGTGCGACAGGTGACAGAGCTGCGCAGGAAAGCGCGGGCGGCCTGTCAGTCGCGTGAGACCAGCCGGGGTGCCACGGAGGGACGGTTTCAGAGCGCCCTCCTTGCCTGCGCGCAGGGCGGGCGCGGGGCGCGGGGCGCGGGACGGGGAGCGCGCCCGCGGGGTGGCAGGCGGTCGAGCGTCGCCGAGGCCCTCATAAAAGTGCCATTTGTTGGGAGCCGGGAGGAAGTGGAGGCAGCTTTGGCGCACGTGGCCACGTTGCTAAATTAACTGTTAACACAAATAATCAAAGTGCAAGACGCATCGAGCGGCTGGCGCCAGCGGAGAGCATGGGGCGGGGGCTCCGCGGGCGGCGGGCGGCGGGCAGCGGGCGGCAGGTGGCGGCGGCGGGGCGGGGACACGCCGGAGGCCTGTCTGGAGGGGGCGAGCGGGGAAGGAGCGCCGGGACCCAGGGCAAGGGCAGGCGCAGGCGCGGGGATTGCCGTGAACCCGGTCTCAAGGCAGAGGGAGGGGAGGCCCGGGCGGGGGAGCGCTCGGAGACCCTAGGCAGGGAGAGGTGGGGCGGGAACGAGCGCCGGGACTCCGGCAGGGACAAGCCGAGACTGAAGGCCGACCTCGGGCGGGGCAATGGCGCCCGGAGGTTTGGGGTGTTGTCGCCCTGGAACCAGGGCAGGGAAAGACCTGCAGGCAGCGCGCAAGGTGGGGTGGTGACGGTGCCGGGATACACTCCGGGACCGGGATGGGGCAGGACGGGCGTCCTGGGTCGTGCGCTGAGGTCCTTCTTTCCGCACAGGTGAGCTCTCTGAAGCCCTTCGCCGCCACAGGGCTGTGAAGGTGGCGAGGGCCTCGCTGGCGGTGACGCAGGTGCGTAGCTGAGGAAGAAAAAAGCTCCAAGCGGAGGTGAGGCCATTGGAGCTCCTTGCGAGGCGAGGCCTGGTTGGGCCTCCCGCGTGCAATTGGAGTGCAGAGACCTTCTGGGGACGCTACCCTGCAGGAATCTTACTGAGGAAAGCCATGGGAAACCTACTTCCTGTGTATATACTCCTCGTTTCTCCCAGAGGAAAGGTTGGAGTATTTTTTCACAAACTTTTTTCTTAAGCTTGCTGTGGGATCTGTATCACACATCATTTTCAATTTACAGATAGAGAAATTAAGTGAATGGACATAAGACTGGCGGGCCCAGGGCTGGGCCTACTGGCCCTTAGGGCTGCACCAGGCCTTGGCCCTCAGCGCAGCTAGGAGCACACCTGCCCAGCACCAGGTGACATTCCCTTTGCCATAAAGTAGGATGGGATAAAACCCCACTTATAACAAAATGGAAGAGGAGGCATGTGCTCTGGGGTGCCCCTCCTGGGATCCTGGAATTAGGAGAAGGTACTTTCTGGAGAGAACTGTCTTTTGAGAAAATTCCTAAATACTGATACCCATTCTTGGATAAGAGATTCTTATTCAAGCGTGTCTCTAAGAATCAAAGCAAGGTGGAATCAGAATTAGTCTAACAAATAAGTTGCAAAGAAAAAAAAGCAAGAGACAAGCCAGCCAGCAGCACACAAGAGCCTCCATTCTGAGAGAGCGCCCTGCTGGCCCCGCAGCGGCACAGCCCGGCTGTGCTAGGCCGAAGCAGCAGCTTCTAAGGACTGAAATAGAAAGTCAAGTTGGGGATCTGGCATAATTTAGCTTTTATAAGTTTTTAGAAACTGGATTTTACTTTAATTTTACTGCATTTATGTCAAACACATATGTTTATATAGACCCAGCCAATAAAAGACAGAAGAATTTCTCTTTTTGGAAGAGGTATTAAAATCATGATATAGGGCACAAGAAAACTGCAACATGCTAGTTAAATAGGATGTCTTCGTAAGAAAGGGAGGTTGCTGAAGTGTATCCTCCACTACTTTCCTGGGTGGTCAGAACCACTCTGTGGGCAGGTGTGGTGTGAGTCTGCTCACCTGGCTGGCCAGCAAGCCCATGTGATGGGAACCTAAGACCACACCTGAGCCTGTACTCTTCAACCCTCGCAGAAGGAGATGGTCCAGAGATGCCACAAGAATGCGTTATCCTTCTGCATTCATTTGTTCGACAAATATTTATTAGGCACTTATCATGTGCCTGGGTCAGGAGCCAGGACCAAGAAGGAAAGGCAGACAGGCAGGATGTCGGCCTCCCAGGCCACTGGCCTCCCCGAGGAGCCACCAGAGAGACAGGAAGTGAAGCACCTTAAGTGACCATCTGTAACAGCTTGTGACTGCTTGCAGAGTCCCAGCTCAGGTGGAAACAGATGGCAACCTCAATTTCTCACAGTGAGTTGCTGCCAGAAACATCCACATTCGGCGTAGGGAGTGACAGCCATGCACTGTCACTGTGGGAAGCACCTTCGGTATTACCAGGCCACTCTACCCAGTCACCCACCAGCCAGGTTCTGGGGCTACCCTCGTTTGACAGGTGAGGGAAACGAGATGGAGAGAAATTAAGGTCATTCCACAGGTCTCACAGGAATGGGGTAGCGCCTAGCTTCAAAGTCATGTCAGGTCTCCTGGGGTTTTTTAAGGTAATTTTGTTCCCCTCTGTGTCCCAGTATATAAAATAGAAAAAGGACATGACTTGAGTCCTTGCTTGGCACGCAACAGTAGCGGCACAGCATGTGAGTGCGCACAGCCTAGGGAGCCCAGGGCTCTGGCAGGGGCTCGCCCGTCCCTCTGGGCTGGCTGTGGAAGTCCCCCCAAGGCTGCCCTGTCTCCCCAGGCACAGGCAGGGCCATTAACTTAGGTAGGCTAGTGACGGTCACAGCACCGTGCCCTGACGCTGCCACCTCGTGTCATCCCTACAGCAACATGAAGTAAACGCTAAGCTTCCCTTTCTAGAAAGGAAGAAACTGAGACTGAAAAGCTTCTGTGCCTCACACAGTCAAGACCCGAGAGTGAGAAGCCAGGCCGCAGGTCCCCAGAGCCTGCACTTTGGCCACTACAGTATGCAGCTCCTCTGCAAAACGAAGCGCCTCAAACCCAGAAGTCCCTCTTCCAGCTCTAATGTGCAATAATTTTAGAGTGAAAAAAGCTACGAATTCAGTTCCTTGTTTAAAAAAAAAACAAGCGATCAAACTAGGTCAGGTAGATGATATCTGGACTACCCTGGTCCCGCTCTAAAGACTCACAGTGGAACATCTGAACTAAGCTGGGAAAGGGTGGCGCACTCTGTAATCATGCCTGGCTCATGGTGCCGGTGGCTCTGGACACACAGGCAGCCAACAAGACCCCTCCTGGCTGCCCAGAGTCTCCTGGGAGCAGCAGAAACGGCACCACGCTCCTGGGTACCGCCATCGCACCCACCTCTCAGGACACTCCAGGCCTGGGCAGGGCTGCGTACCCCTGTTACAGGTTTCCACAGTCAGCCCACCTGTGTGGGGAGGGCAAGCTGTCCCACCTGGGTGCTTTTACTTCGCAGCTAGTTCTCATTCTGGGTGACCAGGGGAGCCTGAAGTGCAGGCCACAGTGAGGGAAATCAGCCCGTGCTCCTCACTGCTGCCTCTTTGACCATCACCGTTCCAGCGATTCTTGGACTGCCAACCTAGGAGCAGTGCCTGCATACCACACACAAGCGTGGGATGGGCACAGTGCATCTGGGACACCAAGCGCCTCTCCTCCCTGTGGCTCCTGCAGCTGTGTCCACCCTCAGCTGCCCAGGGACAGGTGGGCAACAACCCACCTTGACAGCCCCCCACTCTCTGACAAGAGCCTCTGATACTCTCCATAGACAGCTGCTACGACTTGGGGAGTGGGTTCCATGTTCACTACTGACAAGAGGGAGAGATTTCTAGAGATGGGATTTCAGATGCCAAGAAAGGCAGAAGGGCCTCTTTGCTGCCTGAAAGGTAGTTTAATATTCAGCATAATCACAAGAATGCCCCTGTCTTGAACAGGGTATTTCCATGCAAATCAGACCGACGTGGTGCAGTGGAGGAAGGGGCCACACCCTGGCTGCCAGCCTGTCCACTGTGGCCTCGGACTGTGCCTGACCCCACCCAGCACGCCTACAGGGCTTTCCTCTCTGGGGCTCTCTTAGTCACTGCAGGTGGGGTAAAGTGTGCTCCCCTGTGCAGAGAGATTCACCAATAATCAAAAGCCAATGTCATCTTTTCTTACGTCTCAGCACAGTGCCATGTGTCAGCCCCACCGCGCTGCTGTGCAGATACGCACGCCTCTCTACCCCGGCATCGGTCCCTGTCCTGAGCCATCCCCTGCACTGATCGGCCCAGATATTTGCTGACTGGCTGCAAGCCCTCCACGTGTGCCTCCGTCGTCACTGGACCTGTGGCCTCACCTGTTTGCCATGGGAGCTCCCACAACGTGGATTATGGTTTTCTGTGCTCACCTGCAGGCTCCCAGTCTCTGAGGAAAAGCAGCATGTCTTTGGCATCTCTGGGAACACCAAGAAATGCCAGTCCAGGACTAGAAACAGCAAATGGGCTCTCTGAGCAAACTCTTAAGGCCAGCAATACTGCTATGAGCAAAACTACAAACAGTGGATGCCCCTGCAAAAGGCAGCCTGTGCTCCCCACGGAGTAGCAGTCTGCACGTGCAGGACAGGTCCAGGTTCCGCACTGAAATAATACCTGATCACGTCATTGTAATTAAAAAGTCAGAGACATAATCATTGAACTTTAAAATGATAAAATTAAGGATAAATTCCTTGTAGGTAAGATGTGTGCCTTATTCACCTGCTTATTCCCTGTAGACACATGGTAGGAACTGTTAAGCATTCAATGAATGCATGAATAGCAACTTAGAGGTAAGGAAAAGGAAACAGTAATAGAAGTTAAAGCATCAAGTTAACAAACACAAAGCTCATTTCAATATAGTATTATTATGATTAAACGAGACAGTCACAGCAAATCTACACCAAGCTCTATCTTCCCACTCCTGAGAGGCCACTCCGGATGCTTAGAAGCCAGCAGTGCTCTGCCGCAGACCCCTTCTGCCATCCTTCCTCCCGAATGACAGGTGGCCTTTCAGGGAGGTGCGTCCCCGCCCCACGCAGACCTGCGGCTCCCTCCAGGCTTCTATTTCCATTCAAGTGAAAAGTTTGGGGTCAGCTAAATTTGACGCCTCTTATGAAATTCCAGAGGTTCAAAACATTACTGGCACTGAAGGAAAAAGGATCTTTTTTTTTTAAAGAACCATGCCCAGAAGGTGGTCATAAGTGTTCTTTTAATAAGAGAAAGGGAGAAGTGGTGGGAGATGGAACGGAAAAAGAAACAACTGAGCATCTCACAATTTTTTCTAAGTTCTTATAACAAATACGGTTTCATTGCTGTTTATGTTTCCAACACTTTAGCTATACTTGCAGTATTGGAGAAAATACATAATTTTAAAAAAGGTTTTTTTTCAATATAAAAATGTTTTCATATAAAAAACAGCATAGCCAGAAGATGATCTGATTTAAAGGGGATGTGTTGCTGCTTCCAAATCTGTGACATCTGCATAATAGCCTGATTAGAAAACATCCCAGGAACCCCCATCTGACACAGCTGTTTCTAGGTGCAGCTGGGGGTTGTGCCTGCCCTCTTCCGAATGTGTCCAGAAGTCTTTTCCAGAACATCCAAGTTTTATCCCAGTGTGGGGCTTCCGAGGCTTGGTCACTCAGCTATAAGGAGATTCCTTTGAAGTTTGTACCGTTGGGGGAAGAGAAGGAGGGAACAGGGGAGGAGGGAAGAGAGTGTGTCACATGCTGCAGTCACCGTACGGATCAGGTGGCATCGCAGCCTGGTGCTGGTGGTTCTTTTTTTCCTCTCTAGAGACTGAGAGTTTTCCATTTTATTTTCCAAAGAAGCCAAACGTATTGCACATTTACCATAACAAGCCCAAGAGAAACAGTATTGCAAACCAAATAAAATTGGAAAATAAAACAAAATTTTAAAAAGTAAAATAAGGAAGGCAGTTGATAAGGCAGTTGGTCACCAGGCTTTTGCAATTAAGAAGAAAGATGCCTTTCATCTTATCTTCCCCGTGTGTTTTTCATTCTAACTTCATTGCCGGCAAGGCAGTTGCCTTTACCAGGAAGCTGATCTGAACATGACAGCGAAATCCCTCTACTGTTCCAGCCCAGTGTTGTTTAAAAATGAGATGTCTAAAAATTCTGTCGCACTTGAGATTTCTCCAGTCTCAGCCGTGGTTTGTATTATTATTATCTTTTTTTTTTTTTTTTTGGCCAGAATTCCACTACTAAAATCACTTAAGACTCCAGAAGAGCTCAGAAACTAGAGTACTTGAAATGTAATTTACTTCAACTTTTCTGTGCGCGATAGATAAGAATCAAACTCCCTGTCTTCAGACGTGCGGTCCACCTTGGTTACCACGGCCTAGAGGACAGCACACCCGTTTCTTTCCATTTGTTGTCCAACTTAAACAAAAACTCAGGGGAATTTCTGTAAGATCATACATTTTCCAAGAGATTTCAACAAGATTTTTAAAAAGTTACGCACTTTTGTAGATTTGGCAACCACAAACAAACAGGAACAAAACAAAGTGTTCAAAACCAATGGCCTTTTTTCTTACAAATTGTTTCTCTCACTTAAAAATTTGTTAGTAGACCTTGACTTATCGTATGCACAAATAAAGTGAGCACACACTCCGTTGAGCGATGATGACCTTCTCGACCCGCTGAGCAGTCTCCTGGCCTCGCTGCTCCGGTTTCATCAGCGCTGTCCCGCACTCGCTCACGGCCAGCCGCGAAGCGCAGTGAGGCTTTCAGTCCTGAATGCGCCGGCAAAGGAGCACTTCCAGGGCTCTACTGCGGGTCACACCCTATAGTTGATGTTTTATTCTTGTTGTTGTCGTTCTTTCTTTTACCCTTTATTTGGTGGTAGAAAGTGGATGTTAAGGATAGGGACAGAAGCCAGACAGGATGTTTGGAGCTGGCCATCTGCCCTTTGCTCTGGTTGGCTGCCTGGCCCCGCGTGGCGTGTCCTCTCACGGCACACGGGCGGCCCCTGAGGTGGCAAGCATTCTGTGGGGGACGGCCAGGCTGGGTTTTAATCTCCTAAGGAAGAGTGGATTTCGTTCTTCAGCTGCAGATAAAGTGAATGAAAAGATGAAATGTTAAATGAATTTCGCCCTGTATGTGTTTTTGCACTGGAACTTTCTGGACTCCTTGTGCCCTTGTTCTGTCCCTCCTCTCCTGTAACAGCCCTTGCCTTATAACCTTACAAGCCGGGTCCTCCCACTCCCTGGAGCCCAGTGAGGTCTGTGAGCACCCGCTACCGCTTCCCGCCCTACTCCACTCTGCATGCCCGTCAGGAATATGGGAAACAGCAAAAGTAAAACACAATCAAATTTGCCTCTTTGAGGGTTAACCAAGAAACCTCACTTGCCTCCTGTTGGGAACATTTATTGTCAGCCAGTAGAGAGAAACAAATACTTTGAATAGGTAGGGAGAAAGCCTAGCATTATTTTCTTGAAAGACGTTGCCACCCACAGCCACATGCATTGCTTTTTTCCTTGCCAAAATATCCATGCGAATGGTTTCTAGAAGAAGTTTGAATCCCCATGTTTTACATCTACATGTAGGAGCTGAGTCAGATTTGTGAGTTCTTTGTTTTTATAATTTATTAAGGGGGGAAGCTTACCTACGTTCTGCTCCAGTCGGCGCATTTTCACCAGCATCTGTGGAACTACTGGATGTATGACCAAATTTTCGTATTACTTCGTCTTTAGACCTTGATCAACTCCTTCATCTGCTTGAGTTTCTTATTCAATAAAATACAGAGTTCAGGCTATTTATGGCTACAGCCCATTGTAGTTCTAAAATGCCATTCTCACCAAATTTTAAATCAGTCTCACTGTGGGGACCAAAGTGCAACAAACATGTAGAAAATGACAAGTCCTGAGGGTGCAGGGAAACGCGTCCCGGGACTGTGCCCTGGAGGAGAGTGGAGAATGAACACCCATTGGAATTTAAGTGAGTGAGAAATAAACCTTTGTCATTTTTTAGCCTTTATGCATTTGGGGGTTCATTTGTCGCAGTAGCTAGTGTTAACGAACATATTTCTGGGCTTCAGCTTTCCCATTGGAAAGAATGAGAGTAATTACTAGCATCTAGGAGTGTTTTTGTGAGGCCTAAATCAAATGATGTTCATGGAAAGGCCCAGGTGTCGGTCCAAGAGCGGCCTGACTTCTCTGCTCCTGCGTCACATACAGCTGGGTGGGAGCCGCCGTGAGCCCTGGTCTGCAGGGGCAGCCCCTGCCCACGGCACGCTCTGTTCTAAGGAGCAGCTCGCAGCCTGCCCATCCCAGAGGGAGCTGTGCTGGGTAATAGCTTCCTCACTCACTGGGGACCAGGCGTTCGGAGGGAGGCTGAACTCCCCTGCACTCACATGGCCCCACTTGCATCTGATTCTCCACACGCTGAGGCCGTCGGCTGCCCTGCACAGCCAGGACCTCACAGTGCCGGGGATCAAGGGGCCCCCTCAAGAGGTACCCCAAGAAGATTGTGCGCCCAAAGATTTAAGCTCCCTTGTGTCTGCCACAGAGGTGCCTCCGGATGGGTTGGGGGACACCTTCGATACTCCTCGGGAGACAGAGCACGTCTGGCACCATTCCTTCTAGAGCAGCGTGCTGGCACAGCAGCACAAGGCCGCACGGGGCTGGTGAGAGCAGATCCACAGTGTGGCTGTGAGCGGGGAGAACAGGACACCAGGCCAGACTGCAGAGCGGCAGACGGGCAACAGCAGGCAGAACAACCGTCACCACGGCCACAGCTCAGGTGGGGTCGGAGGCCCCGACTAAAAGCACTAGCAGACATCCTGTTCGAGAAGACACTGTGAGCTTGGTCACTGTGAGAGAGAAGCGAGACTCCGAATCCAGCTCAGTAAACTAGGAACTAGGGAAACCAGCACCTCTTCCCTGGTGGTGGTGACGACGCAACAGCTTAAACACGTGTGGACCTTCTTTCCTTTCCTTAAGTGTTAATCTTGATGGCCTCCAAAATTTCCTTGACTTCGCACCATGTCACTGGTACTCTCATGGTCTTCCTATCACTTTTCTTGGAAACTTACTCAAAACTGTAACTTAATGAATTTTCCCAATCCTAAGTAAAAAGGAACTTACAGTCTCTGAGATCTCAGTGTCATTTTTTTCTAAGAATGCCTCGGAAAGCTCAGGAGTTCTCATCGCCCGGCAGTAGACGAGCTCTTCCAGGGCCTGCATTTCTGACGGTGCCAGTGCCTTGGCTGCGGGAGGCAGGGCCAGTGCCCTGGGCGGATCTCCTCTCACCAGCCCCGTGCGGCCTTGTGCTGCTGTGCCAGCACGCTGCTCTAGAAGGAATGGTGCCAGACGTGCTCTGTCCCCCGAGGAGTATCGAAGGTGTCCCCCAACCCATCCGGAGGCATCTCTGTGGCAGACACAAGGGAGCTTAAATCTTTGGGCGCACAATCTTCTCGGGGTACCTCTTGAGTGGGGGCCCTTGATTTCCCAGCGCTGCGAGGTCCTGGCAGTGAAGGGCACACACCTGTCTGAGGGCGGGCCTGCCGGTCTCTCGCAGAGACCTCAGTTTCCCTCCCCTCCGTCCCGGGCCTAGAAAGTGTGCGATAGTGGTGAGCCGCACTGCTGCCCAGTGGAGTAGGGCCTGTCCTTCCCCGGTGTGACCGGGCTGCTGTCTATGCTGGCCCCGGACCCCTCTGAGCTCTCTGCTGTTCTGCTCTGACAGGTCTCTGCACTTGCACAGGCCAGCGTTCCGTGTCGCATGACTCATCCGGGCTGCCTTCCTGCACATCCTCCCTGCCTGGCCAGGCTTCCTTCCCCCGACTGCTCAGCCAGGCGCTTCCCACTGGGCGAGGTCAGCGGCGCCCCCCCTCCCCACCCTGAAAACTGAAAACCCTGCAGGCCCGGCGCCTCCGCCTTCTGGCGACCAGGGGCCCTGTCTGCTGGCCCCATCCTTCCTTTACTCTTCCCTTAAAATCGTCCTCTCCTGGGGGACACCTCTCGCTGTGTTGTCACGCTTCTGCCTTCTCCATCAGTGCTGCTCACACTTCTTTTCTAAAGACTCCTTTGAGACTCTGACAAAAAACTGGATCTGACCCCAGAGAAATGGCCCCTGGGCCGGGGGAAGCTGCAGTCCTGACACAGGCGGTGCCTTCGCCCGCAGCGACAGGCCCTGCGTGGGTGCTCTGTGCTCACGGCCACTCCTGCCAACCTTTCTCCTCTCAGCCCAGAGCTGGGAATGGACGTCCAGAAGAAACAAGACTCATGGCTAGGGGAGAGAGGGGGATTAGGGCTGTAATTCAATCTAAGATTTGAGGCTTGGCAAGTACACCTATGGGGTTGCATGAAAAGCCCGAATCTTTTTCATTTCAGAGCAGTTAAGTAGACCCCAGCGTCCCGGCTCCAGAGAGCCGCTCGACTCCCGGCTTTATTGCCCGTTTCCTCCCTTTGCCAGCACTAGCTCCCGTCCCCACACTGTTACGGTGCCACCACGGGGCCCCTGCCTGCACGTGTGGCCCTGAGGGCCACACGGGCACTGATGTTTGGTGTAATCAGAAACACCAAGCGGTAACTTAATGGTTCCCACCAGGCACAGACACGAAGTCTAGCAGTTCTTCCTCCACATACTTAACCCTTGGTGGGGAGAGAAGGCCGACGGAAAGGGGCAGAGAACCCCTTGCCCTTGCCACCCTGGGACTTCTACTTCCAGTCTTTGTGCTCTGATGGGAGGCAGAACGATGTGAGCTTTGGAAGCTTCCAGGGAGCAGGAGTTTGGATAAAAATGCCCTCCTCGGTTCTGGCAGGGGTGGGGGAGTGGGCAGCAAAGACCCCTCCCACCGGGGGCCCATCCTGCTGAGAGGACTGTCCCTTCCACGCCGAGCGCAGCATGTCCACAGCCCCACAGCGAGGCCCTGCATGCTCACCAAGTGCTTGAGTCCAGACAGGACACGTGAGCGAGGTGGCTGGTCTACTGGAGTCTGGGGCCACATCTCCACCTGAGAGGGAGCAGCTCCCTCTCCCCAGCTCTGTGGCTCAGCCCTGTCCCTCTGGGGTGTGGAAGTCGGCGTCACTGCCCAGGACTGCTGGCCGCAGGGCAGGGCTGTCTCCCTCAGCCAGGAACATTCTAACCTGCAAGTGGAGCTCTAACTAAGAAAGCAATAAAATTTGGAGCATGAGCTTTGATTAGTTAGAAGCTTTGATTTTGAATCACAGTAAGTTTCCTTAGAATTTCTGAATAGGATCCCACTATTTTCCACACTTCCATATCTGTTGAGACCAGCCAGTGACAGCTCTCACCTGTCTGTGGCATATCATCTGCACCTGCAGATTCACATACATCTGAGGCCACAGATGTTCAAGCCTCTGCCAAGCACGCCACAGCCCCCTGTTCATGTGCGTGTACACACGCATGCACCCATGCACAGTAGCTGCCTCATCAGACACTCACAGTGCACCTACGAGCACACACCGTGAAATAAGATCCCAAACTTGACTTCATCTTCAAAGCACCGAAGAAATTTTGAAGAGATTCTCTGATCTACTAAATCCAGTGTGGAGTCTGAGAACTTTTTATTGTTAAAAGTTCCCAGATTACTCTGACATGTATCCAGACACCGCTGGCAGAATGTGTCCAGGTGTTTGTGCCACCCCTTGATAAGCTCGCCCTCCACGTGGTGCCATGGAGAGGCCCCACAGACAGCTTCGCTGCACGACTTTACAAGCGGTGAGACCTACAGAAATCGGTGGACCTCTCAGGGACTCACTCTCCTGATCTGCAAAAAGAGGACAACAGCGTCTGTGTTGTAGCGTTCTTGTGAACATGGAGAAGTCAATACTTGGGAAGCATCTGGAGCAGGAAGTGGTGTTGCTTACGGGTGCTGAGTGGGATGGGAGTGGGATGGGGCAGACCGAAGCATGGCCCGGGGGACCCGCGGCACCGGGACAGAGCAGCCAAGGAAGGCTCTGCAGAGAGCCCAGGCTGGGCTTGGTGGAGCAGGGTTGCAGTTCACATGGGAAGAAAACCTTTAGATATGGCTTGTAGGGGGCATTGACAGACTGTCCCAGATGATGGCAAGCATAGAGTTATGTGTTCACGTGTGAATTAGCTACAGACTCAGTGACAATTCTAACTGGTAGCTAAATCAAATGGTAATTCCTTTCAAACAATATTTTCAACCTTCCCAACAGGCCTGACTCTGTGGCTAAGTAAAAGGTGTGTGCATCCTTCAGGTGGGATGGGCCCCCTCCAGGGTCTCATACCCTAAATCTATGCATGGCCTAACTACGCAAGGCTGCGCGGGCGAAATGCCCCTGCAAACTCCAGCTGTGCAGGTCACGTCTGCTCCCTCCACGTGCTGAGAAAGGGACTGGGAGGCATGGCCTGCGGCCTGTGGTCTGCATCTAGCCAGGAGCGCGACCCTCGACTCCAGACCGAGGGGCCTGCGTGCCGACCCACCTCCACTGTCTTTCTGACAGGAAAGTTCTTTATCAGATATAAAATATTCAATGTATATATTCATAGGATACATAAAGGGGTGTGGTATTTATTTGCTAATTTACATATCTGATAATATGCACAGTTCTATGAGAAACAGGTGTTATTCTGTGTGGTGGGAGAGACCAGTGTTTCCCTGGCTCTCAGGAGCAGCGTCTTATTGTGAAATGTGTCTTCAATGACAGCATTTAGTGTCCTGTCCCAAATAAGAACAACCTCCCAGTGAAATGCAGGAAACCAGAACACTCATGACAGGAGAATGTGCTGCGCCAGATGGATCTGGGGCCTACATTTTTCTTCTCTACTTTCTTTGACATCAAATATTGTGTGAGAAAACTATGACTCAAAGTGAGCCATCTGTCTTCAGTTTCTTTTTGGGTGTGCTGTTGCCACCCACAGTCACCAGCCTGACCCTGAAATCAGTGACACTGCGCACCGACAGCCCGGCTAGAGCAGACTAAGCAGGGCCTCCGTGTTTGCTTCTCTGGGCTCCTTAGAAAGTGTGACTCGTTATTTCTATATGTGCACTTAGGTGTTGATCAGTTAATGCCAATTTGCTGGTGAGTACATGTGGTGCTTGTTTATCCATTCTTTGGATACTTCACTTAGTAGAATGGGTCCCCACTCTATCCAGGAAAATACGAGAGGTGCTAGATCACCATTGTTTCTGATAGGTGAATAGTACTCCATGATATACATATACCACATTTTATTATCGGGCGTCGGGCAGATAGGAGCGGGGAGGAGGGATGGGTATAGACATACATAATGAGTGCAACGCGCACCATCTGGAGGATGGAAACGCTTGAAGCTCTGATCTGGGGGGGAGGGGGGAGGGAAGAAGGAAAAGGCAAGGAACGTAACCTAAACATTTGTATCCCCATAATATGCTGAAATAAAAAAAGGAAGTGCGACTCGGCTGTCCTCCCTCCTGCGTTCCTAGCAGATCCTGGTGCAGGTGGTCTGGGGTGGCCCTGGCAGGGGTACTGGCTTTGCTCGGGCCCCAACAGGATGTAGATGGCCCGCTGGGCACAGGGAGCAGCACCTGCTGCCGTCCTGGTGTCCTGTGCTCTTACCACCCCTCCTGCAGCGGGCTTCCCCACACGGCCTGCACAGCCACCCCTCCCGGCCACCTGGACACCCTGCACAGTGAGCAAGCATTGTTCTCCATGGGTGGCTTTAGGCTCACGCCTCTAACTCCAACTCAAGCATCCAGGAGTTGCCCTGAAATGCAGTGCCAGACCTCGCCACCCTTGCTGTCTAGCCTCACTTTATTGGCCTGTGCCCTCTTTTCCCATGAAGAATCACCCTTCACAGAGCTGGAGAGACCAAACCTGTGCAGCCTCAGACTGAAGGTGGTTTCGCGTCACAGCACCAGGGAACAGACATTCCCCGGCAACTCCCAGGGGCCTAGAGCAGAACAGAAAGGCAGGGCCCTGAGGCAAGACCAGGACATTTGTCTGATGACTCCAGTCACCACCTCTTCCCTCCCTCCCTCCTCAGAGACATCTCCCCTTCCGTCTCCTGTCTCCAGGGGCTTCCTGCTTCCTAACTCATTTCTAAATTGAAGCAACATATTTATCCTAGAACTTGACCCCTTTCAAGCCAGCGTGGTAACTCTCCAGGCACTTGTGTTTTCAGATTTTTATCTCCCATCATTAAATGGAAGCTTTGTGTCTTGTTAAAGGAATGTCTGGTTTGAGGGGAGGATTTTTGGATAAATCTCCTTACACCTAAAATCACATCAGGACTTCTGCAAGCCCAGGGCACTGGCGGGCTCCTCCCAGCCTCCCCCAGGACTCTCCCACCTGCCAGCACCCTGTGGGCTATAGCACAGGCCCCCATTCTCCTGTGCCGACCTGTGGACAAGACCTCAAGGGCCGCCTGGGGGCGAGGGGAAGAAAGTGGGGCTCTCGGCACAATGGCAGGCATAGAGGGCCCAAGAAGGCCCAGCCCTCAGCACAGAGACAGGGCAGGCTTCCCACCCGGTGCGTGCACCCACCAGCCCGCACCAGCCCCCGCAGAGGAGGCTGACGCCAGATCCAAGAGCGAGCAGCCTAACAAAATAAGGGCAAACGTTTGGAAGATGACTTGTCTGTGAAAGGCGTTCTGATTATAGTCATTTTGGTTAACTGCTGATCACTTCTGCCTGATTACCGTGCAGCACAATAATGACCACATACCGCCTGAAATGTGTGTCAGATTAACTAAGTCTTTTTGATTACAGCAGCAAAGCCCACGAATGTATGACTGCATGGTCTTTATAATTAGTTTCTTCTGTGGCGCTATCACTCAGGCAGCATGGTTTCACGCATGTGTCCTAAAACAAATGAAATAAAATGAACAGGATGAAATAAAATAAAGTAGGAAAACAGCCACACAGGCCTGCTCGGAAGGCTCACGTGACCGGCCCCTGCCCGGCCGCCTCCCAGAGGGAGCCACGTCCAGCCGATGCCCTATCCTGCTCACACCCTTCCCCAGTGCTCAGCACGCTGCACACTGTAGCATAGAATAAGTAATTAATGAGGGACTGCAAAAGAATGACTGGAAGTGAAGGTAGAATCGGGGTGAGCAAGGCTTGGATAGTGTGAGGACACGGAGCTGACCCAGGCCCAGCACTGGTTCTTAGGACTTTGTCCACATCATTCACCTGTTGGGGCCTCTGTTCTTATCTTGGGAAAATGGAAATTTAATCACCTCACAGAGTTTATGAGAGGATTAAATAAGTTTAAAAAGAAAAAAAAAACTCTGTAAATGCTAATGCTAAAGAGATTGCATGCTTTCCCCTCAGGCCATTTACGACCACTTCAATGGGAATTTTTTTAATTGCAAGGTACTGTGGTTTGAATGTATTCCACCCAAAATTCATGATGAAACTTAGTCCCCATGGTGGTGGAAGTAAGAGGTGGAGCCTTCGAAGAAGTGGTTAAGTCACAAAGACTCCACCTTCATGAATGGGACTTGTGTCCTCACAAAAGAGGCTTCAGAGAGAGTTGGCCTCTTGTTCTCCTGCCCTCCCGCCACGTGAGGATGTGGCAACATGTGCCATCTTGGAAGCAGAGCCCAGCCCTCACCAGACACTAATGCCAGCACCTTGTCCTTGGACTTCCCAGCCTCTAGAACTGTGATGATTACATTTCTGTTGTTTATAATTACCCAGTCTAAGGTGCTTTGTTATAGCAGCACAAACAGACTAAGACATAGGATATATAGTGAGTATCTTAGAGCCTCCCCTCTTATGGACAGCCATACTAAGTATGGGATGGAATCCACAATTGGGCCTTGTATTTCAGATAGATCTATTAACATTTTCAGATTTTGCTTTTCAACTCACTAAACTCCTAAGAAGGGAACTATGAGGCTGTCCTATACTGGGTATTGGAGCATTCATATTTTCAGGCTGGTTCCAAGTTTCGTTAGAGCAAAGCAAGTGACAGGCTGAATGCAGCCTTCATGGCACCCACCCTTCCAAGCCAGCCCAGCATCCACATTGTGCACCAGGAGAACCCTCTTTGAATCCAACAGGCCTGCACACCAGAGCAAGCAGAGCCACTACTCTGTGACAGAACCCTGAGCACTACATCATCTTTTCTGGCCTTCGTTTCCCCTTCTGCAACTCTTTATTTTAAATATAATATACCTTCAAGATGAGTGCTATCAGCTGAATTGTATCCCCCCAAAATTCATATGTTGAAGCCCTATTTGAAGACAGGGCTTTTAGGAGGAGGTAATTAAGGCTAAATGAGATCTTCAAGGGGAGTCCTAATTGTATAAAATTGGTAGCTAAGAAGAGAGAGACCAGAGCTCTTATTCTTTCTCTGCCAAGTAAGGACACAGCAAGAAGGTGGCCATCCACAAGCCAGGAAGGGGCTCCCCTGAGATATCAAATATGTCACCGTCTCGATCTTGGTTGGACTTCCAAGCCTCTAGAACTCTGAGAAATAAATTTCTGTTGTGTCAGTCACCCAGTCCATGGTATTTTGTTACAGCAGCTGGAGTTGACTGAGACAGTGAAGATGAAGTGAGAACTTCAGGCAAAGTTCCCACCTCAAAGTAGTTTCTCATAAAAGTTAGCTCTCTTTCACAAGCACAGTGCTGCGAGCATGATTTAACTTTCCTTTGATAAATTAGGATCATGCAATGCTTCAGAGTCATTGTTCTGAATAAGAAACCTCTATCCACAGTTATATGAAAGAAACTATAGAAGGTGTTGGAAACACTGGTGATTGGACACCTCTTGAAAAGCAAATTTCTCTTTCTTCCTTTTTCCAGTCAAATCTCATTCTACTTTTCTGCTATTTGATATTTTAATGTAGTGAATGGCAGAGAAAGAGGCTGTGACTCCACTAAGTCAAGGATATGTTTCAATTAGAATAAGAGCTGCATCCTTTGAAAACAAGGATCCCCTGGGAAGATGTGCAGCTGACTTCCATCCCTTGATGCACTTACTGCTGAAATAGTGGCGCTTTGCTTCTCCAAGGGCTGGCTGGAAGCCGCAGTGTGAAATGATCAGTTTGCGCTTTGTCTACCCTCAGGCAGCTCTGAGCTGCTAGCCAACCCAGGCACCCCGTCTTCCCCAAGCCCCCTCTCCCCCTCCCTCTGTCCCACTAGTCTTCTGAAAGGGACATGATGGACAGACCTTCATTAAGGACTAAGTCACGGACCATCCTGAAGGAGTGTGGTGCTTCCCTCTGGGAAGATTCCACTCCCACAAGCGATACATTCCCAAGAACAATAAAGGGTCTTCCAATTACACATTTCTGTCCCCAGCCTTCAGTGAGGGTAGCTGTAACTCAGCAGGGGGTGCTCAGAGGTAAGCGTCCACCTGTGGGTCCTGGGCCTGCCCTGCCCACCACCCTCTCCCCATTGACACCCCAGAGAGTCCCTCAGCGTTTCAAAGAGGTGTTAACAAAGGGGTTGAATAGAGAAGGCTTCCAAATCCCTCTGCCGCAGATGGGGTTCTGTCCCATTTCCCAAAATGAAAGGATGCCATAGAAGAGCTGGCAGTGTCCTGAGTGGCAGGCCCAGGGGTGAGGTGCAGCCTCCTCATTTCCAGGACCAAGCTCTGTTTGGACCCCAAATGAGGCAAAGGAAGACACTTTTGCTTTACTGAATTATCCGCACCAACCTTCAGATCAGCCTCGTGGACAGCAGAAGTCAGCAGTTGCTTTTGAGAACCATGATGGAAGGGCCCATGCCACTGACCTGCCCAATCCCAGACATGCTACCATTCCGAGATTAGCTACTGAGATCAAAAGTTCTCTTTTGATGATGCAGCTGAGCATCCATTGGCTTTGGCCTTTGGTCTGAAGTGTGTCTCTGCCCTGGGCTCAATGGCCTGAGATGCCAGTGAGGGAAGTTTGATTTGGGCAGAGGGAGATGGGTCAGGTAGTGTCCAGTACCCCAGAGGGCAGGCCTGGGTGCAGGGACATGCAGGGCCCATAAAACACTAAGGCACACAGTGGCCAGGACCACAGAGGTGTTCAGGCACGAGGCTACAGGGCAGAGGGCAGGGGAGAATCTGGAGAGAGCCAGCCCTGCACACATGTTCTATGAGAGCAGCACCTGCCGGCCATGTGGGGACAGAGCATCTATTCACGGCGGGGAGCAGACCACTGACTGCATAGCTTTAACTTTCAAAGAAGCAGATTTCTCTATCTCTCTGCTATATTAACCAATGCCTCCACAAAAGATATTTAAAACAAAAATTGCCATTTTCTCAGAAACCCAAACCAAGCTAATGCTTCTGTAAATAACACAAAGAAACATCATTTAATAGGTGGTATTAACTATGACATGGGTGCAGAGCTTGTCATTCCAAAAGTAAATATTTGTTTATAAAGAAAAGAGTAGGATTGGTTAAACCAGTTTTTGGGCCAGTGAAGAAAAGTAAAAATCTGATTTATTTTTTCCCCTGTTCTGTTCCTTTAAAATGAAATCGTGCAGAAAGCAATGTTTCCATATGTGTGCGTGTTTTCAAAAGGTGGAGAAAATCTAAGTGAACAATTATCAAAATATGATGTCCACTGAAGCGATTCAATGTGTGTGGCATGGACGCTGAGGTCTCCTTGAAGGGTCTCCTGAGGTCTCCTCAGGCAGTGGTGTGCCGGAGCCTGCCCATGGCAGTTCAAGAGGGCCGATTGTGCACACCTACTCAAAACACCTCAGTCAGTGACATCACGCCAGTAGCTGGAAATCAGCCGAGGTGGGAATATTTCCACCGCAGAAACCAGTAAACCCTGCAAGCCAGGGAAACACGTCCCAGCACACCACTGGGGAAAGCTGCTGCAGTGCAGAAACAGGCAAACCAAAGCCCTCTGCTGTTTCAGTATGGCCCAAGCTAAGAATGTTTTTTTTGCTTTTAAATGGTTGGAAGAACTACCCTTGACCACTGTTATCAAACATTGAATGGCTTTGTAAATTAGCTTTTGCTGCAGATTTAACTGTATTTCTTAATGAATTCAACCTAAAATGACAAGACAAAACAGCACTTTTATATAGCACTTATAATGTGATAAAGTCATTATGCTTAATACACTTTCTGTATTGTTAAAATTTAAAACAAGAAATGAACTCTCTATTCCCACATAAATATGCAGGGGAGACACACACACATATTTAACACAAACTATAACTGCAGCAGCAACTCTTGCACGTTATTGCAAGTGTATAGACATTTTTTATATTTAAAAATCCATTTAACTTTTCTGGACCTGAAACAAGATGGTATATACTCACTTTTCCCTAGGTATCTCCTCTAAATACAGTTAAATAACCCCGGGAATTATAAAACAAACAATAATAAAAAGATTCTAAATCTTGGAAAGAAGGATGTGGACTGTTTAGGGATTTCAAGACTTGAGGAAAAACAATGTGGTTCCCTAGGTTTTCAAAGGGCCCAGAGAGGCTTGCAGCTCAGAACCATCAGCAGGCACAGAAGAAAAAGCTTTTCTAGCCTGCTCTTTCCAGGAGAAGCCCCAGCATCTGCTCTGCAGCCAGGGAGTCAGCAGGCAGGCCATTCCACCTGCAGGGCCAGCATCAGCAGCTCCACCACCCTGACCTCTGCCCAGATGGGTGAGGAGACCCAGGCCCAGCAGTTTCTGAGCCTCTGCCTCCTAGTGACAGAAGGTGAGCCAGCCCCGAGAAGTGCCTTCTATCTCTCCATGCAATACCAACAGAAATTGAAAGAAGGCCCAGAAGTGCCAGAAGAATGATGAAGACCAGAAGAATAAGGGTTCTGAAAACTAAACTGACAGGGAACCAGAGCCAACAGAAGAAGGCCAGAACATGCATTATAAACCTAAACATGGTGACAGCCTGCTAAAACAGAAGATTTAAGCAGAATGAGAGTCTTCTGACATAAGAAACAAAAATGTCCAGAATACAACCAAAAATCACTTATAATACCAAGAATGAGTAGAACCATAACTTCAATAAGAAAAAACAATTAAATGATGAAAATACAGAGGTGATTCAGAAGTTGGAATTATCAGACAGGGATTTTAAACCAACCATATAAAAATGCTTCAACCATGAATCACGAATTCTCTGGAAACAAATACATGAATCAAAAATCTCAACAAAGAAAAAAGTTATAAAAAAGAACCAAATGGGGACTATACAAGTGAAAAAACTATAACCAAAAATTTAAAAACTACTTGATGAATTAAATTGTAGAGTGGCAATGACAGATGATGTACCCAATGAACTTGAAGACAGATCAAGAGAAGTTATTCAATCTGAACTGAGAAAAAATAGACTTTAAAAATAAACAGAATATTAGGAATCTATGGAATAATAACAAAAGATCTAACATTCATATTATTGAAGTCTCAAAGGAAAGTACAAAGGAGTATGAGACTAAAGAACTTCCTAAATTTAGGAATACATGAAACTACAGATTTAAGAAGCTGAGAAAATCTAAATATGATAAACCCAAAGAAATGTACACAAAGGCACATCATAACTTAAATTTCTAAAAATTAAAGACAAAAAAAATCTTAAAAAGAGTTAAGGAGAAATGACATGCCACTTATAAAAGAACAAAAATGTGAAGGACAGCAGATTTCTTATCTGAGACTGTGGAAGCCAGAAAGACATGACACAGCAATTTTTTTCTTTTTGCTCTTTTTTTTCCTTTTTATTTATTTATTTATTTTTATTTCAGAATATTATGGGGGTATAAATGTTAAGCTTACGTATATTGCCCTTTCCCCCTTCCCCCTTGAGTCAGAGCTTCAAACATGACCATCCCCTATACACTGCGCATCGCACTCATTATGTATGTATATACCCAACCCCTCTTCCCCCCCCCCAACCCACTCCCAGTAAATGTTGTTCCTATATGTGCACTTAGGTGTTGATCAGTGAAACCAATTTGCTGGTGAGTACATGTGGTGCTTGTTTATCCATTCTTGGGATACTTCACTTAGTAGAATAGGATTCAGCTCTATCCAGGAAGATACAAGAGGTGATATATCACCATTGTTTCTTATAGCTGAATAGTATTTCATGGTATACATATACCACATTTTATTAATCCACACATGTATTAATGGGGACTTGGATTGTTTCCACACTTTGCAATCGTGAATTGTGCTGCTATAAACATTCGAGTGCAGGTGTCTTTTTTATGGAGTGTCTTTTGTTCTTTTGGGTAGATGCCCAGTAATGGGATTGCTGGATCAAATGATAAATCTACTTGTATTGCTTTAAGGTATCTCCATATTGCTTTCCACGGAGGTTGCACTAGTTTGCAGTCCCACCAGCGGTATATGAGTGTTCCCGTCTCTCCACATCCATGCCAACATTTATTGTTTTGGGACTTTTTAATAAAGGCCATTCTCACTGGAGATAACTGATATCTCATTGCAGTTTTGATTTGCATTTCCTTGATGATTAGAGATGTTGAGCATTTTTTCATATGTTTGCTGGCCATTCTTCTGTCTTCTTTTGAAAAGTTTCTGTTCATGTCCTTTGCCCACTTTTTGATAAGGTTGTTTGATTTTTTCTTGCTGACTTTCCTGAGTTCTAAATAGATTTTAGTTATCAGCCCCTTATCAGATGTATAGCATATGAAAATGATCTCCCATTCTGTAGGTTTGCTCTCGTGACAGTTTCTTTGTGCAGAAGCTTTTTAGTTTGATCAGATCCCATTTATTTATTTTTGTTGTTGGTGTGATTGCCTTTGGAGTCTTCTTCATAAATTCTTTGCATAGGCTAATGTCTGGAAGAGTATTTCCAACGTTTTCCCCTAGAATTCTAATAGTTTCAAACCTTAAGTTTAAGTTTGTTACCCAGCGTGAGTTGATTTTTGTGAGAAGTGAAAGGTGTGGATCCTGCTTCAATCTTCTACATGTGGCTATCCAGTTTTCCCAGCATCATTTATTGAATGAGGATTCTTTCCCTAGTGTATGTTTTTGTCTGTTTTGTCAAAGATTAGATGGCTATATGAGGATGGTTTTATATCTGGGTTCTCTGTTCTTTTCCACTGGTCAGTGTCCCTGTCCTTGAGCCAGTCCCAAGATGTTTTAATTACTATAGCCTTGTAGTATGGTTTTAAGTCTGGTAAATTGATACCTACCATTTTGTTTTTATTGCCTAGGATTGCTTTTGCTATACGGGTCTTCTCTTCTTCCATATGAATCATAAAATTATTTTTTCTATACCTGTGAAAAATGATGATGGTATTTTATTAGGGATTGCATTGACTCTGTAGATCACTTTGGGTAATATAGACATTTTAACAATGTTGATTCTGCCGACCCACGAGCATGGTATGGTCTTCCACCTGTTTACGTCCTCTGCTATTTCCTTTCTCAGTGTTTCATAGTTCTCCCTGCAGAGGTCTTTTACCTCCTTAGTTAAATATATTCCTAGGTACTTTATTTTCTTTGTTGCTATTTTGAAGGGAATTGAGTCTTTGATTTGGTTCTCAGTTTGACGTATATGAATGCCTCTTGTTGGCGTATATGAATGCCTCTGATTTGTGTGTATTGATTTTGTATCCTGAGACTTTATTAAATTCATTTATCAATTCAAGGAGTCTCTTGGTTGAATCCTTGGAGTTTTCTAGATATAATATCATATCATCAGCAAAGAGTGAGAATTTGATCTCTTCTGCCCCCATCTGGACACCTTCAATTCCGCTCTCTTGTCTGAGTGCTATAGCAAGGACATCCAGTACTATGTTGAATAGAAGTGGAGATAGTGGGCAACCTTTCCTTTTTCCAGTTCTAAGTGGGAATGCTTTCAATTTTTCCCCATTCAGTACGATGTTGGCTGTGGGTTTGTCATATATGGCTTGTATCATTTTTAGGTAAGCCCCATCTATGCCTATTTTGTTAAGTGTTCTTATCATAAAAGGGTCTTGTATTTTGTCAGATGCTTTTTCTGCGTCTATTGAGAGGATCATGTGGTCTTTGTTTTTTCTTCTGTTTATGTGGTGAATCACATTTATAGATTTGTGTATGTTGAACCATCCCTGCATCCCTGGGATGAAGCCCACTTGGTTGTGATGGATTATTTTCTTGATAAGCTCCTGGATTCAGTTAGCTAGGATTTTGTTGAGAATTTTTGCATCTACATTCATAAGAGATACTGGTTTGTAGTTTTCTTTTTTTTGTTGCATCCTTTCCTGGTTTTGGTATCAGGGTGATGTTGGCTTCATAAAATGTGTTGGGGAGGATTCCATCCTTCTCAGTGTTGTGGAATAATTTCTGCAGGATCGGCACCAGTTTGTCTTTGTAGGTATGGTAAAATTCCGATGTTAAACCATATGGTCCGGGACTTTTCTTTTTAGGAACGTTTTTTTATTGTTGTTTCAATTTCAGTACTTGACATTGGTCTGTTGAGGAATTCTATCTCTTCCTGATCAAGACTAGGGAGGCTGTGTGTTTCTAAGAATTTGTCCATTTCCTCCACATTTTCCAGTTTGTGTGCATAAAGGTTTTTGTAGTATTTATAAATTATTTCTTGTATCTCCATGGCATCCATTGTAATTCTCCTTTATTGTTCCTGATGGAACTTATTAGAGATTTTTCTTTTCTGCTTTTTGTTAGTCTAGCCAAAGGTGTGTCAATTTTGTTTAGTTTTTTAATGAACCAGCTTTTTGTTTTATTAATCTTTCGTGTAGTTTCCCTGTTGTCAATTTCATTTAGTTCTGATTTGATCTTATTGATTTCACTTCTTCTGCTGGGTTTGGGGTCAGTCTGTTCTTCTTTTTCTAGCTCTTTGAGTCAACTCATTAGCTTGTCTATTTGTGATATTTTTGACTTTTGGATATAGGCATTTATGGAAATAAACTTTCCTCTCAGGACTGCTTTAACTGTGTCTCACAGATTTTGATAACTTGTGTCTCCTTTGTCATTTAGTTCAAAGAATCTTTTGATTTCCATCTTGATTTCCT
>CAUYRT010003277.1:0-10774 GCA_963574885.1 Lepilemur ruficaudatus | reverse complement strand
CACTCCATTTTAAGTGTACAATTAAATGATTTTCAGTGAATTTACCGAGGTGTACAGTTAATCACATGAATCAGTTTTTGAGGAATTCCTTTCTCCTATTGAGACCCCTAATTCCGCTCCCCCACTACTTTTCAAGCATATCCCACCCCACCACAGTGACCCCCCACGTCGCTCAGACGTGGGTCTACCTCCACCCCCCAATTCCCCAGTGTTCACTCCCACCCTTTGAGCACCATAGTGTTAATCAGTCAATACCAGTTTGATGGTGAGTACAGGTGGAACCCATTCTTCAGGTCTTGTGTCACCTCACTTCGAGTAATGGGCTGAAGCTTAATCCAGGATAATACAAGAGGTTCTAACTTACTGTCATTTCTTAAAATTGAGTAATATTCCATTGTGAACAAATACCAGATTTTAACAATCCACTCATGCATTATTGTACTGAATAAATTCCAATCTATTTTGTAAAATATTCCCCAATAGTCTAAATTGAAAATGAAGTGACTAAGACTATAATTAGACTTAGACCCTGGGCATTGTAGTCCAGCAGTAGTATTATGCATTTTTCTTTGTACTGCTTCCAAAACATTATAGAGTTATCCAGATCAAGGATGTTTTCTTGGACTTTGGTTACCCTCTAATTTCCCAAAACTAGTCTTTTGTCTTGTAAACGATATTTACAAAGCTTAAAAGATGTTTGTGAAGTAACAGACCCAGATAATAAGTGCTTTGGGGAAACCAATGATGTAGTTTTTAAGAATGCCTTAGATTCAAGCTTATAGGCTTTGTAGAATTAATATTATTTTCTCTACTTGATTAATTTGACAATTTATGCTTGGATAGGTGGTAAGTAGGAAATTAAAAAATTAAAAAATTAAAAATTTACATAATTATATCTCTTTATTTGACAGGAATACATACAACTGAAGAAAATTGAAAGCTGTGTACCAAACCAGGTAAACTGGTCCTGAGGACTAGGAGACACCAGTGCATCAGTTTTCAGAAGGAGAAGTGGCAGGCCAGGGCAGAGCATGCAAAAATCATTAGTTAACTGGAGCAGGAGCAACTTTCCCCTTAAGGCAGCCAGCATCTCCCTAATGAGGTTTTGGCTACTCCCATACTTCTGGAAAGGGGGATAGGAAAAGAGGGAGTGAAGAACTAGCAAGGAGAAGGTGAAAGGAGGAAAATGGGCTTGGTTCAGACTTCAGTCTATTTCCCATCTACAAGAAAGATGTTGAATTCTGTGACTGCCTTTTATGTCTATAGGAGACCTTAGGACATCACTGTCCTAGACCTATTGTAATGAGGTAATGAGGTATAAGCTATCTCTTCTTTGTAATCTTGTTCACATCATGACTGGAAGATTTTACTTATATACCTATACCCACACCTACACACACACACACACACACACACACACACACACACATTTATGCACATAAACGCACAAAATCCTATACCTACATGCACAAAACCACACACATGTACACCTATACACACACAAACACACACGTACATACATTATCCTCCCCAATCTTCAATCTTTGCTTACAAAGAATATCATCCGTGCTTAGCTAAACCACTTTCCCTGCTTGTAAAAGAAAGGAGAGCAGTTCTTTCTATTTTGTGAAGCTGTGTGGTGCACATTACACTTTGCATCAGCAACTGTTTTACTAGCTGCTCTACTTGGCCCTAGTAGATTTCAAGGCCCTGATTTTACATTGTTGAATTGTCAGTGTTTAAAAATTTTAATTTCTCTTCTCTTTCACAATTATCAGCTATATTCACTTGAATTTGGAGTGGAGACGGTATAATAACTTATAGGACAAGACTTGCCCATTTACTTCACCCTAACTCTTATTCTTACTCTTATATTAAACAGAAACATAAGAGATTGGCTGGGCACAGTGGCTCATGCCTGTAATCCTATCCATCTAGGAGGCCGAGGCTGGAGGATTCCTTGAGCTCAGGAGTTCGAGACCAGCTCTGAGCAAGAGAGACTGTGAGACCCCATCTCAAATAAAAATAGGAAAGTTATCTGGGTGATGTGGTGCAGGCCTGTAGTCCCAGCTACTTTGGATGCTGAGGCAGGAGGATCTCTTGAGCCCAGGAGTTTGAGGTTGCAGTGAGCTATGATGATGTCACTGCACTCTACCCAGGGCAACAGAGCGAGACTCTGTCTCAAAAAAAAAAAGAACGAAAGAAGGAATGATAGAAATTGCCACTTTCATAGGTTAAAAGTGGTCAAATAGTAACAATTTTATATGGTTACACCTATTATATTAATTTTCATATAGTGATATTATTTTGATCACTTATATTATTAAGTTTCTTAAATATTCTATTTCTTTTCCTTAATATTTTCCTCAGATAAAGGCTTGTTTTGTTTGGATCATCTATTGTTGATGAGGCCACTAGATAAAGATAGAAGAAGAGGAGATTTATTTGTTGGTCTCTTTCTTTTTGGGCAAAGTCTGGATGATCATTTCCTTCTTGGCCTATAGCTGCTCTTCATAGCACTGGTAGCCTCAGCATGGTCATTATATTAGCCTATTTTCTGTTGCTTATCACAGAATACATGAAACTGGTAATTTATAGAGAAAAGAAATTTATTTCTGACAGTTACAGAAGCTGGGAAGTCCAAGGTTGAGGGGGTATGTCTGGTGAGGACCCTCTTCCTGGTGATGGCTCTGGAGAGTCCCAAGGTGGTGCAAAGTCTCACATGGCAAGAGGGTTAAGTGTGCTACTGTGCTTTCTCAGGTCACTCTTCCTCTTCTTACAAAGCTACTAGTTCCACTCCCATGATAACCCATTAATCCATTAAGCCATGCAGGGATTAATCCATTCACCCACGAATCCATTAATCACACCATTAATCCATTCATGACAGCAGAGCTCTCATGATTCAATTATTTCTTAAAGCATAGGACTTCCTGGGGCTGAGCCTGCACCAAAGCTTGAATGTCTGACCTCTGGGATCTGCTGTTTTATGTCTTACATCTGCCACCCCCACTGGTCCCATTGGCCCAATCTCAGGCACTCTTTTCCCAACTGGTTTCAACAGCCTTGTAAAATGCTTTATTGAATTCAGAGAAAGAAGGACTATTTTCCGGAATAATAACATCTCTCAGGGTGAGATAGTTAATTTGAGATGTCAATGTGGCTGGGCCACAGTGCTCAGATACATAGTTACAAATGATTCTGGATATTTCTGTGAGAGTGTTTTTGGATGAGATTAATATTTAAATTGGTGGACTTTTAGTAAAGCAGATTGCCCTACATTATTGGGGGGGGGGCTTATCCAATAAGTTGATAGCCTGAATAGAACCAAAGACTGACTTCCCTTGAGCAAGGAGGAATTTGGCAGAAGACTGCCATTGCGTTTGAGCTGCAACATTGGCTCTTTCCTGGGTCTTCAGCCTGCTGGCCTTTGGACTTGAACTGTAGCATTGGCTCTTCTCTGGGTCTCTAGCATTCAGTCCCACCTTGCGGATTTTGGGATTTCTACCCTCTATTAATACACACACACACACACAAACACACACATACACACACACATATATTGGTTCTGCTTCTCTGGAGAACACTGACTAATGCAAAGAGGATGAAAATTAATGTTTATTTAGTAGAGGATGTGTGTCAGGCATTCTGTACATATTAACTCAGAATTCCCAGACAACTCTTGGAAATAACAGAAATCCAAAGAGGTTAAGGAACTTGCCCCAAAGCACTAGTGAATGACAGAACCTGGTTTGAATTATGGTGTGTATTATTCTAAAGTGCCTTTAACTACATGACCCTGAAAGAAAAAGATGCATCTGATAAGTGAATACTTCCTGAGTTCATGCAATAACCTAATAACATCATGAGGCCATAAACCTTTCTTTTATTAAGGACCATATTACCGTCTCCTTTTCTCACTTCCCTAGTGAACAACTATCTTTTTTTTCCTTTGGTGGTATTGTTGACTAGCATCCATTCTTCACCCTAGTAGAACCCTAATTTTTTTGAGGATTTACCTCTCTCTCACTGCATATAATCACGTTGGGAGAGAATTTCAGGCCCATCTACGCCTCTAACAATGAAACTTTGAAGGGCCAGACCAATTCTTTCCCAATGAAACTTTGAAGGGCCAGACCAATTCTCTCTCACTTCTTGGAAATGCTAGTAGGTGAACTTATGATCTCAATTCCACTAATTAGAGACTTCCTTCCAAGACTTTGAAGTTTAAGCAAGTGATGCAAGAACATGGAAGATTGCCAAAGGTCTTTCATGGAAGCAACAGCTAGTCCAGCTTTAAGGTGGTTATTGCCTTCTGCTTCTTCATTCCTTGTTTTCCAGAGTTCCCTTGGTTTCTTTCCCATACCAAGTCTGGTCCCCAACCTTGATGACTTTTCTGACAAACCTCAGTATTCTTTCAATAAACTCTCTTTTGTTTATGTTAATCAGAGCCAGTTTCTGTTGCTTTTAAGCAAGGGATGTAGTGATGAAGAATATAAGGGAAGGTGAGACATCAAGGATGATATCTTGTGAAGACACAGATAGGTAAGTTATCACCCACAGTCATCTGAGAAAAAGTCTCAGTAAAAGATTAAGTTTGGGAACTAGGATAATTTCTACCATGAAATGGTATAATAGGCATGAAGAATTCACAGACAGCAGTGTAGGGAGACTCCTTCTAATGGCCTTGAATAAATAAAAGTAAAAGAATGATAGGTCCAAGATATCAAAGTATCATTTAAAAAACAGATGTAAACTCAGGTACTTCTTATGAATATATTGAAAGAATCTCCTATACTTTGTCCATACTGAACTGAGAGAGCCAAGAACCAAATTCAGTGTTTAATCACCAGTTGAATTCAGGGTTATATCGGTCAGAGTTGTATCAGTCAGGATGGGCTGGGCTATGTTGTGGTAACAAAATAGCTTCATAATCTCAGTGGCTTAAAACAATAAGGGCTATATCTCTCTTGTACTGCGTACCTATTGCAGGCTGTTTGACAGTTCTGCTCTGCATCATCCTATTCCAGGAACCCAGGCTGATGCCACAGTGAATGTCTGGAGCATTGCTGGTCATTGTGGCAGAGGGAACGAAAGAAATTGTGATAAATGTACACTGAATCTTAAAACTGCTAAAGGAAGTGAGAGATATCACTTTTGCTCTTATATTTGGGTAAAGCAAGTCATATGGGCTTTCATAATTTCAAGGGAGACTGAGGTACAATTCTGCCCAGTATAAAAGCTAAAAATACTTGGTAGACAGCACTAATAAGCACTAAAGTCTTACTGAACTTGTCAGTGTGGTTCACATACCAGAGATTCTATATGAAATAGACTAGCTGGGTTGATTGTAACAGTTTTTTTGTGTGTGTTGGTTGTATATACAAACTGACACATGAAAATGCCTTTAGCCTCTTCAACAAACACCTGAAATATATATAGAAAGAAACATGAATATCTTTAAAATATCTGTTTAAAACACTATTCTCTCTAGGCCAGAAATTCTTCATTTAAAATGAGTAGCATCATAGGAGTAGCAGAGACCAGGCCAGACCATAGTAGGCGGTGGTACTGGCATGATTATCAGATTGGTCTGCCTGAAAGAGCTATATGGCTATGCCTAATTCATTATGGATGAGTTCCCTAGGGGAAAAAATGGGAGTTGGGCAACCGTACATCATAAAACAATGCAAAAACTCTAGGTCTAGTAAACAGAGGTCTTAAACCATGAAAAAAAGGTCATGATCGGAGCTCTTAGCTAATTTCCCAACTTAATTGTTTGCACTATTGGATTCCCTTGAATGAAGGGAAGGCCAGACAACCTTGATGCCAGATCCTGCTGTAATGCTAAACGTACATCTGGGAAATGTCAAGATATTCCCACCAAAGGGAAAATGACCTACTGTACTTTGGGCTTTGTACCACTAAAAAAGAGTCCTAATACTTGCTATGCCTTGGAAGGAACATATATCCACTTCATGTATCCTTCCTTGGCCATTTGCCAGGTGACCAGAAAGGCTGCTAATTTTTATTGAGGCCCATAGCAAGAGAAGATGCCTTGGGTAAAAAAGCATAACTCACTACTGAGCTATTAGTACCATATGCTTCTGGCTGGAACAGAGCTAAGAATGAAAGGAGGGAATGAATGGGAATGAATGGGTTATAAACAGTATAAGATGGTATAAGCAATTACATGTGCATATAATTTTTGTCTGGAAACAGACAGAAATTTCTCTGTAATGGAAGAAAATATTCTCTAATAATTTTCATTTCACAAAAATGGTGACTTTTTCAAAAGAAGATAAACAAATGGGCAATAAACATGAAAAAATGCTCACTAATCATCAGGGAATTGCAAATTAAAACCATAATGAGATATCACCTTATCCCAGTTAGAAGGGCTTTTATTAAAAAGTCCAAAACCAATAGATGATGGCATGGATGCAGAGAGAAAGAAATGCTTATACACTGTTGGTGGGACTGCAAATTAGTATAACCTCTATGGAAAACTCAAAGAATTTGATTCCTCCAAAGAATTATGGAAATTCCTCAAAGAGCTAAAAGTAGATCTACCATTTGATCCAGCAATTCCACTACTGAGTATTTGCCCAAAGGAAAAGAAGTCATTTTATCAAGAAGACACCTGCACTTGAATGTTTATTGCAGCACAATTCACAATTGCAAAGATGTGAAATCAACCCAAGTGCCCATCAATTCACGAGTGGATTAATAAAATGTGGTATATGTATACTATGGAATACTACTCAGCTGTGAAGGATGAATTAAGGCCTTTTGCAACAATTCAGATGGAACTGGAAACCATTATCCTAAGTGAGGTATCTCAAGAATGGAAAAACAAACACCACATGTACTTGCTATTAAGTTGTAACTAACCAATGAGCACACATGTGCACAGAGGGAAGTAAAACTCAGTGGAAATCAAGTAGTGGGGAGGGGTGGGAGGGGTGGGCAAAAACCTACCTAATAGGCAATAAACACTATCTGAATGATGGGCACACTTATAACCCCGACTCAAGCATAAAAAAAGCAATCTGTGTAATCAAAAGCATTTGTACTCCAATTATATTTTGAAATAAAAAACAAACAAAACAAAAATTGTGACCTTAATTCTTGAAATTTCCCTGATGAATGGAGAATTGGAGCCATTTGTCTGCTTTATAAAGTAGAAATATTCATTAAAAGCAGAGCCTGAATATCCTGATTTGAACTCTTTGGTAGTCCCACAATTGCATGAAACTTTCACACAGAAATTGAGGATACAGAATTGTTTTAGCTTGGCATTTAGTCTCTTTCCAGTTAGTAAATTTTGTTACTAAATGTGAGTTTTCAGGTACAGAAATTCCTTTATCTTAAGGTGTGACACTCTTAACATCAAAGTAGATCACCAGTGTAGTATATACATAGAAATACTTTTAGCTTAATGTTTCACTATTCTTGACTGTCCAATTTAGTTATTGCTTTAGTTATATTTAAGATTTTACTGAGCTTATTTGTATTTTTCTGAGGTATTATTATCATCTACAGTTTTTCTAGCTATATTTATTGAGTCATAGGACATACCTTTGGCTCATTAGGCATTCATTTCCATCCTCTTTTTTATCTCAATGTTTTTGCTTTTTTGCATTGAATTATTCCTTTTCATCTTTCAAAAAGTTAGGTTATTTTATTATGTGGAGTATACAAGATATATAAGTATAGTATATAATTCTTTAATTAAGCATTCATTATGCTTCCCTTAAAATGGAAGTAATAAACATTTTTGTCTCAATATATAGTGATATTTTATCAATATTTACTGTAGAAGGTAATGAGGAATCTATGAGGCTCAATCACAGAAATATTACTGGAAAAAATGGTAGGATTTCTGAGAGAGATTATTTTAAGGAAAGTTAATCTGGGCTTTTTGTTTTTGTTTTGCTTTGCTTTGCTTTTAAGAGACAATGATCATATGTATCTGAGGAAGTAATAGTACGTTGTTGATGTGTGGGCGTTTTGTGAACATGCTTCCCTTGAATTCTCTCCTGTATGTTTCATTCCACTTCTTGGAATTCTATTCACTTATGAGAAGAATGAGTTCCCAAGAGCTATTTTGAGAAGGGCAATGAATGGGTGTGGAATGAATCAAAGGTAGTGTAATACACTTGGCATATAAGTTTGTAAAGACAAAACTTTCATTCTAAACAAATGACCAGGTTTGCCATGTGAAGTGGACAATAGATAGTGCACTGTCATCAGCAAAGGTTTATTTGCAATATATAAAATACTATGGAAGGCATAAGAAGGAAGGATTTATAGAATTTTAACAAGTAAAAATATATCTAGAGAAAATGTGAAAACAATTGTTAAAAGCAGGGCATAGGGCTTTGAATCTGGGGGTGGAAGGAAGAGGGACAGAAGACCTCAGTATGGACTGGCCTCAGGTCGGAGCATCTAAGACAATCAACTTTTTCTCACTGCAAAGATTAATCTCTTGTTAGCATTTAAGTGTCATTTTATGCAGAAAGTGTTTGTCTCCCCAGCTTGAGTCACATTATAAGTTTCTTGCCATTTATTGCCTTGGCTTTAGTAAGTTTATTACCTTAGCTTCAGTATTTGCAGGGGCTGGGGATGGGGAAAGCGAATTGAGTAGATGAAGCTATGTGTTTGTTTTGATTATTATTGTATATTTGAACCTAATTCTACCATCTTATTTTAAAAAATGTCATTGCCCTGTTTTCTCTCTGCTTTTCTTCAGCATTCTTATTCTCTTTTTTCTGATTAATTTTTGTTTCTTTTTTTTCTTAGGTTTGCATTTTCCACTTTTAACTGGTTTGGCATGTTTGCACTTTATTTCTATTCTTTTAGTGCTTATACTTGAAACTTTACTATCCATACTTAAGGAAGTCCACGTTGTACAGCATCTTCTTAAGATCAATTTTGAAAGTGTGAAGTATGACACTTGGAAAAGTGCAAAAATTATAGGTAAAATTTAATGAATAGTTATAAAGCAAATAACTGTGAACCACTCAGATTAAAAACCATAAGCAGCACTCCAGAAACTTCTTGTATATTTCATCCCAATCATAAGTTCCTCCATTTTACTTGTAGGTTATCTTTATCTTTAACTTTTAATAATAGTTTTATTGCTTTATTTGTTATAAATACATCCAATGCTTAGTTTTGCTCTATTTTAATTTTATATAAATGCACCTATACTGCACATTTTTCTTTTATGATTTGCTTCTTTTCCTTGATTTTGTTTCTAACATTCATCAGTATTTTGTATGCAGCTCCAGTTTGTTCATTTTCATTCCCGTATGGTAGTTCATCGTATGATTATATCACAATTTGTTTATCCATTCTACTATTGATAGGCTAGTTCCAGTTTTTGAAAACTGCGAGTAATGTTGCCCAGAACATCCTTGCATGTTTATGTTGATGCACCATATGCTTAAATTCAGTCGAAGAGTGCAATTCATGTGTTTGAAGGCACTCGTAACTTGAACCATAGCGGATAATGCCAAATAGTTTTCTAATCTAGTTGATCCAATTTATACTCCCATCTGCTGTGTATAAGAGTTCCTGTGATTCTACATCTTCAGCATGGTATTTTTAGGACTTTGAAATTCTTGCCAGTGTGAAGATTGTGTAGAGGAATTTCATTGTGGTTTTAAAATGCATTTCCCTGACTTCAAGAAATTGTGGTATTGACTGATTAACACTATGGTGCTCAAAGGGTGGGAGCAAACACTGGGGAATTGGGGAGTGGGGGGTAGACCCAAGGCTGAGCGACGTGTGGGGTCACTGTGGAGGGGTGGGATATGCTTGAAAAGTAGTTGGGGAGCGGAATTAGGGGTCTCAATAGGGGAAAGGAATTCCTCAAAAGCTGATTCATGTGATTAACTGTACACCTCAGTAAATTCACTGAAAATCATTTAATTGTACACTTAAAATGGAGTGTTGGTTGTACGTAGATACAGTTCGAGCACTATGTGTGTACTCTATGGACTACTTTGACAGAGTAGGTTTTTGAATGTAACAAGATAGGTCAACTTGAGTGGTAATATATTTTGGGAAATCATCTCACTACAAATTGTGACTTTAAACATTGTACTGTAAATGCTTTGTAGTTTTCTCCCAATAAAAAAAAAATTAAAAAAAAAATAAAATGCATTTCCCTGACTGCTATAAAAAGATTGAGCATATTTTCATGTTGTTTAGCCATTTAAATTTCCTTTTTAGCTAAGTGTTCTGTTCTTTTATCTACTTTACCATTGGGTTGTTTCCTTGTTCTCATTGATTTGTAGATGCTGCTTTTATGTATCCTGGAGTTAAGATTTTTGATGGTTAAATGCTTTAATGCTATTGAAAGTTGTATCTTTTTAAAATTTAATTTTCTAATATTGGTGCCTGCTACATAAAAACTCAGTTGATTTTTGTTATAGTTTTGTATCCATGGTCTTGCTAGATTCCCTTATTAATTCTCATAGCTTTTCATAAATTCATTCAGATTTTCTATATAGCAATTATATTATCTGTGCATATTCTTACCATTGTATGCTGTACTTTTTCTTTGTTCCAACTGTTTGTACTCTTTTCAAATTTTTTTTTTTTTTTTTGAGACAGAGTCTCACTCTGTTGCCCAGGCTAGAGTGAGTGCCATGGCGTCAGCCTAGCTCACAGCAACCTCAAACTCCTGGGCTCAAGCAGTCCTTCTGCCTCAGCCTCCCAAGTAGCTGGGACTACAGGCATGTGCCACCATGCCCGGCTAATT
>CAUYRT010003276.1:0-28997 GCA_963574885.1 Lepilemur ruficaudatus | reverse complement strand
TTTTACCATTTCCATTCTTTTTCCTCATATAGGTTAATGTCTTTTTAAAAAGTCCCTTTATTGTTAGTGAAACCTTGGAGGGGATGAAATTAAGTGTATATGTTCAATCCTCTATCTTTCATTGGGAATATATGACCTATTCTGTCTTCTTAGGAGATGAACAGAAACTTCTCCAAAGAAGACAGAATAGGTCATATATTAACCCAGAAACAAGTCTCACCAAATTCAGAAAAATCTGTATCATTCCGTGTATTTTCTCAGATCACAGTGGACTACCGCTTGAAATCAATTCCAAGAGGGACTCTCAACTCTATACAAAATAATGACAATTAAACAACCTGCTATTGAATGATTCTTGGGTCAATGATGAAATTGAGATGGAAATCAAAATATTCTTTGAACTGAGCAACAAACGTGACACAAGCATCCAAAATCTATGGGATACAGTAAAAGCAGTGTTAAGAGCAAAGATTATAGCCTTCAATGCTTACATCAAAAAGACACAAAGATCACAAATTAACAACCTAATGTCACACCTTAAGGAACTAGTAAAGGAAGAACAAACCAAACCCCAAATTATCAGAATAAAAGAAATAAACGAGCTCAGAGCAGAATTAAACAAAATTGAAACTAAAAATCAATAAAAAGAATCAATGGGGAAAAAAAAGTTGGTTCTTCTAAAAGATAAACAGAATTGAATTAGAAGAGAAAGGCCTAAAATAATCTCAATCAGAAATTATAAAGGAGACATTACAATTGATACCACAGAAACACAAAAAATCATCCATGACTGTTATGATAACCTCTACTCAAACAAAACAGAAAATCTAGAGGAAACGGATATATTTTTGGAAACACACAAACTCCCAAGCTTGAATCAGAAAAAATAGAAATCCTGAACAGACCAATAACAAGTAACATGAGTGAAACAGTAATAAAAAATATCCCAACAAAAAAGCTCCAGATCAGATGGATTCACAGTCATATTCTACCAGACCTACTAAGAAGAATTGGCACCAATTCTACTGAAATGGCTCCCTAACATTAAGAAGCAGAAATTCTCCCTAACTTATCCTATGAAGCCAGTATTATCATAATATCAAAGCCAGGAAAAGGACACATCAACAACAATGAAAAAAACCTATAGGCCAAAATCACTTATTGACATAAATGCAAATATCCTCAACGAAATACTACCAAACTAAATTGAAAAAATAATCCACCATGATCAAGTGGGATTCAAGGATGATTCAATAAATGCAAATTAATAAATGTGATTCACCATACAAACAGAAGCAAAATCAAAGACTAAATAATCATCTCAATACATACAAAAAAAAACATTCAGTAAAATCCAGCATTCTTTCATGATTAAAAAAAAAAGACCCTCCACAAACTAGGCATAGAAGGAACATACCTCAAAATAATAAAAACCATATATGACAAACCTGCAGCCAACATCATACTGAATGGGGAAAAGTTGAAAGCATTCCCACCAAGAACTGAAACAAGACAAGTGTGCCCAGTCACCACTTCTATTCAACATAGTACTGGAAGTCCTTGCCATAGCAATCAGGAAAGAGAAAGAAATAAATGGCATCCAAATTGGGGAAGAGGAGGCCAAATTATCCCTCTTTGCCAATGATAAGATCTTATACCCAGAAAACCCTAAAAACTCCACCAAAAGACTCATAAAGTTTGTAAATAAATTCTATAAAGTCTCAGGTTATAAAATTTATGTACACAAATAAACAGCATTTTTATATACTAATAACAGGCAGTTAGTAACAGTCAATTACTAGAAAATAAAATACCTAGTAATATATTTAACAAGGAGGTGAAGGACCTCTACAAGGAGAACTACGAAACATTGATGAAAGAAAGCACAGATGACAGAAACAAATGTAAAAACATCCCATGCTCATGGATTGGAAGAATCAACATTGATAAAATGTCCATACTGCCTGAAGTGACTTACAGATTCAATACAATTTCCTTCAAAATTCCAGCATCATTTCTCATGAGTCTAAAAAAAAAAAAAAAAAAACTCCTAAACTTAATATGGAATAAAAAAAGACTTCAAATAGTCAAAGCAATCTTAAGCAAAAAGAACAAATGCAGAGGCATCACATTACCTGACTTCAAATTATATTACAAGACTACAGTAACCAAAATGGCACATTACTTGTATAAAGTTAAACACATAGACCAATGGAACAGAATAGAGAGCCCATAAATAAAACTATATAGCTATGAACAACTGATTTTTTTACAAAGCAGGCAAAAACATACACTGGGAAAAGGAAGCCCTATTCAATAAATGGTTCTGGGAAAATCGGATAGCCACATGCAGAAGAATGAAACTAGATGCCTGTCTCTCACCATATACAAAAATTTAACTCAAAATGGATTAAAGACTTAAATGTCTGTCCTGAAAATTTAAAAATTCTAGACGAAAATGTAGGAGAGCCTTTTCTAGACATTGGCCTAGGCAAAGAATTTATAAGACCTCAAAAGCAAATATAGCAATGACAAAAATGAACAAATAGGACTTATTTAAACTAAAAAGTTTCTGCACAACAAAAGAAATAATCATCAGAGTAAATAGATAACCTAAAGAAAATGGGAGAAAATATTTGCAAACTATACAACCAACAAAGGGCTAATATTCAGTATCTATAAAGAATTCAAACACATCAGCAAGAAAAAAACAAATAACCCCATCAAAAAGTGAGCAAAAACATTAGCAGATTCTTCTCAACATAAGATAGCCAAGGCCAACAAACAAATAAAAAACATTCAACATCACTAATTATCAGGGAAATGCATATTAAAGCCACAATGAGATACCACATTACCTCTGTCAAAACCACAATTGATAAAAGTAAAAAAAAAAAAAAAAAAAATGGTGATTTGCATAGTTTCAGTGAACAGGGAACAATTATACACTGTTGGTGGGAATGTAAACTTTTAAAACAACTATGGAAAGCAGTATGTAGATTCCACAAGGAACTAGAAGTAGACCTATAGTTTGATCCAGCAAGTCCACTACTGGATACTTACCCAAAGGAAATGAAGTCATTTTCTCAAAAAGACATGTGCACCTGAATGTATATCATAGCACAATTCACAATCGCAAAGATAGAGAACCAACCCAAGTGTCCATTATCTGTTGAGTAGATAAAGAAAATATGACACATATATATATACCATGGAACACTAGTCAGCCATAGAAAATGAATGACATAATGTCTTATGCAGCAACTTGGATGAAACTGGAGACCATTATTCTAAGTGAAGTATCTCAGGAATGGAAAAACAGATACCACATGTTCTCACTTACAAGAGGTAGCTAAACGAAGGATATACATGGTCATAAAGAGTGTGACGGACACTGGAAACTAAGAAGCGGGGAGAGTAGGAGGTGGGTGAGGGATAAAAATCTACCTATCAGGTACAATGCATGCTATTCTGGTGATGGGTACACTGAAAGCCCTGACTTCAGCATTACACAATTCATTCAAGTAACAAAAAACGCACCCCCTAAATTTTTTAAAATAAAAAAAAGAAAAGAATGGGCTTCCCTGCACAAAGTTTATTTACAAAGTGAAAAAGTATTTTATTATAATGGTAAAACGATAATCAAGGGATCAAGTGATCAAACTTAGTGCTACGAATGAGACAAACTGACACGATGTGCCTCCTGATTTGATGTAAGCAGAAAACTGCAAACTGACTATGCAGTATTCCTGCAAAAATGTTAGCCTGAATCACCATATAAATTCAGACCGTGGAACATATAACAAACAATGATTTTTTAACATCAATGCACAGAAGCTGCATGTGTTGCACAATATCAGGATGGACTGAGGTGTTTGAAAGCAATGATCTATTAAAATTTTGGAACTAGATAAATCTCAAGTAAACAAAATGACTCAGAGAAATAAGATTAATTGTGTGGCTCAGCTTCTAAAGCCACAATTAAAGTTGAGAGAGAGAAAGACATGGGACTCAGAAAGCAGAGAATGTAACAAATTTAAGAAACACATCCAGAAAACAAAATTGGGTGTAGTTATTGCCACATAGACTTGAGTAGTCAATTGTCTTGTGAGCCACCAAAGTCTTTGGTAGTTTTACTGTCTTAAGAAACCATTAGCCAGAGATAAAAGAGGCAGTGATTATATACAAACTAAAAGAACAAATGTGCATAACCTTCTTTGGGCAAAGTGCTCAAGAAAGCCACTAGGTCTCCCAGGGGAAACATGTCCCAGTGTTGGTTTCAAAGGTAGCTGAGGAGCAGGGTCGAGGGCCAGCCCCACCCCCTGGGGGGCGCCCAGAATGCCTGCCCAGTGAACGCTAGAATCCCAGAGACGGCTGTGTGTCCCTCATTATTCCTTTTTCAGATGGGACGTGTTTATTATCATTTTTTCTTCCCCTTTCCATCATTACATATCAGGAGCTTAGGGGGCTCACTGCTCTGTGGGCCGAGACAGAGACAGAGGTCTCGCAGCGGAGGCTTCCAGGCTCCCTGCCGACAGCCTGACTTTGAGCACCTGCCTGCCAAGAGGGGCTCCCTGGACTGTGCCCCTTAAGGAGAGGTGAGAGCATCTTGCCTTAGGGAGGGACCAGGAGCTGAATGTGTGTGACAGAAGACAGAATAGGCTGTAACTAGTGCTATTTGCCAAATACTTCAGTTCTCAGCCCTCAGGGAATGCGACACCATTGAATTCCCTGGTCCTCTTCTGGTTAGGTGAGGCCATGTGACTAGCTTCCTGGTCAAGGGGTTGTGAGCAACACTGGCGTGTGCCACTCCCAGACCAGAATATTTAATTACAAATGCAAGTCCCCCTTTGTCTTTGCTATGGCATCTGGAACCCCAAGTGTCTATAAAGAGCAGAGACCCTCCCCGCTCAGACACTGCCTCAGAAAGAACACTTATAAGCAAGAAATAAACCTCCATGATTTAAGTTAGTGATATTTAGCATTTTTTAAATTTTATATTGTTTTCCTTACTGCAGCATGATTTAGTCTACCCTGAGTGATAAATAACTCCCCACTTCCTGAGTCATTTTGGCTGGGGAGCAAGAGATGGACATGTGAATGAAAGAGGCTTCCAGCAAAGGACAGTTTTCACCCCCGATGTTCAAACGAAGATCCTTAAGAGCAGCAGGGACCACTCACAGACATAGGGACAGAGTAAAGAAACAAACAGGACATGAGGAGGCACACAGAGATCGGTAGGAGCAGGAGGAGGACTGGGGGTGGAAGGGAGGACACAAAGGCTCTGAAACCCGGTGGGGTGGGAGCTGGAATTCCAGATGAGGACGGCCAGGAGGCTGGGCCCTCCCAGCAGGAGGCATGATGCTGAGCTGGGAAGGAGAGGAAACACCCGGGTCTCTTTCTCCTCTGCTCCCCTATCTGCTGACCCCTGCAGGGCCAGCCGGGAGTCTGGGAAGCACCTTGCATGTGGGCCAGCCCTTTGGGTCTAGAGAGCAGTGGGGAGGTCTGCAGGGTGGGGGGGACGGATTGCTCAACAGGGCAACTGCAGGTGCTCCGACCAAAGTTACAGAGTACGGGTAGAATGCTTTCAGAAAGGCAGGGAATCCTCTGGAAACAACCTTTTTAAAAATCATGAGTTTTTAAGTTCTGACCCAGGGGGTGGGGGGGCAAGGGCAACATACGTAAGCTAAACATTTGTACCCCCATAATATGCAGAAATAAAAAAAGAAGCATCTGGGTAAAATAGTAGCATTGTTTTGGTGGAGTAAGTCAATAATAACTAAATTCAGAAATATAACAGTTTAGTTTTTAATTATTATGCTACGTTTCCAAAGTAATCATAAAAGATAATCTAAGCATATTCCCAGGTCATTAATTTGATTCTTGAAAATATTAAATTATTTTAAAAATAAATAAATCTGTTTTTTTTTAGAAAAGAGTAAAGAAGGTGGGCACAATGGCTCATGCCTGCTATAATCCCAGAACTTTGGGAGGCTGAGGTGGGAGGATAGCTAGAGGCCAGGAGTTGGAGAGCAGCCCAGACAACTTAGCAAGACCCTGTCTCTACAAAAAATAAGAAAATTAGCTAAGCGTGGTGGTGCGTGCCTGTAGTCCCAGCTACTCAGGAGGCTGAGGCAGGAGGATGCTTGAGCCCAGGAGTTCAGTTTATAGTGAGCTGTGATTGCACCACTGCACTCTAGCCTAGGCAACAGAGTGACCCTGGGCAACCTAGCTCTGGGGGGGGGAAAGTAAAGAAGTTCAAAAGATGATACAAAATCAGATAAAAATAGTAAAAATCTAAGTGCTTACAGACAATGCACTTACAGACAACAACAAGAAAACCTCCCTTCACAGATTGGACAAACTCGCCTACCAGTTAGCTCCATATTACCCCAGGGAGTGCCTGTTGGGCCACTGTATTATTACTTCTTACACCAAAGAGTCACCGTTTTAATAGCTAACAAAATCATTTCAGTCTTTCTACTTTGGAAAGTCACCTAAGATTTTTGACTGCTTGTGAAAATGATGCACCAGGAGTCAAAATATCAAAATGGATTGTGTGGTCACAGGCGCGAGTGCAGACAAGTGGCTCCCATAAGATGATCAGAACTGAAGTTACTGTAAAATGTTACCTATTTGTTCAGACTACTCTTCTGACCAGCAACAAAACACCTTCCCTAGTATTTGTAAACTGCTCCCACACAGTTAGGAAATATATTAACCAGGCAAGAGGCAGCATTTGGAATTTAACACCACGTGTGTTCCTGCAGGAACTGCCTTCCTCAAACAAGGAGTGCCAGTGTCCATCCTGCGGGGTCTTCCCTGCGATGCTGACAAGGTATGAAAAGCACAGAGCAGTGGCACCCTTGAGCTTTCCTCTGAGCCCTTCCTGTGCGTGACAGGCCATGGCCACTGGCTGAGTATAAACTAAAGGTCCCCAGACTTTGCAGCCGGAAGTGGCTGTGCTGTGTCAGTGGGGAGCTTTGTTTTTCTGACTACCCTGGATTTAGGTAGAGTCGGTATTTGGTCCTTCAGAAATAGCATTTCAGCCTGGCAAAGGCCTTGTAAAACGTTCTTACTCTGGTTCCCCAAAATTTCGGTCCCTTCCTGTAAAATGCTGGTCCTTGCTGAACCGAGAGCTTTCCACAATGGACCAGGCCTGCCGTCCTGCACTGCTGTCCTGCACTGCAACAGTCAAGTGACAGTTTAGAGGTCTGAGCCAAGTGTCAGTAACAACGAAATGGGCTACAGAGAGGCCAAGCATGCAACTGGAGGGGAGGTGCTAGTACATCGTCACTCACGCCTGTCTGCCCCCCGCGCTCACGTCCCTGCACCCACGCCGGGGTGCGTCTGCTGATACAGGCTGCATTTTGGAAAAACTTAAGATACATGGTCTCACAGAAACAGCTGTACTCACGATATTTGCCTTTCGGATTTCAAATGTTTAGTGATCGATCTATCAATCGCCCTCCCATCTCCCACTGTGGAGACGCAGGAGCACGGAGAGTGGGGAAGCGGCTGAAGGCGCAGCCAGGCACCAGGGGAAGGTGAGGCAGTCTCTAAAAAGGTATTTAAAATCTTTCATCTTCATGAAAGATTCATGTTTTCTTTTCATGGTTATTATTTCATGTTTTCATCTTTCATGTTTCATCTTCATGTTTTCTTTTCATGGTTATTATTCTTCTTTGAATTTGAAATAATTTCACTTCGATTTCCTATCTTCTTTTCAACTTCTGTTTTCCCTCCATAGTTCCATTGAATGTATTTTGGGAAATACTATAAATTATTTTCAGAGAGTTCTTCATTTCCTATCAACTAATTCTTACTGATTTACAGTCGTGCGCCACATAACAACGTTTCAGTCAACAAGAAACTGCATATACAATGGTGGTCCCATATGATTATAATGGAATTAAAAAAAATTCTTATAGCTTAGTGAAGTCATAGCTGTGATAAGGTCACAGTGCAACACATTACCTTTTCTGTGTCTAGCTATGTTTAGATACACAAATACTAACCATTGTGTTACAGTCACCTACAGTATGCAGTATAGTAACATGCTGTATAGGTGTGCAGCCTAGGAGCTGCCCATCTAGCCTAGGTGTGCAGTAGGCTGTACAATCCAGGTCTGTGTAAGTCACTCCATGATGTTTGCACAATAACAAAATCGCCTAAGGACACAGTTCTCAGAACACATCCCTACACTACTGTATTTTCTTAGCATTCAATCAGTTTGCATTTGCATTAAGTGCCCTATAATGACTCCATCTTCTCACTTCATGCCTACCTTATTTTCATTCTCCTTAGTCTTCTCTTAGGATGTTACAAATTGTACTTACTGGTCCAATATTAAAAGAAAGTATCTCTTATTGTTAGAATTATTCACATTTTCAGTACTTGTAATTTTAAAGCTGTGGCTTTCATTTCTTAAACACTTGTAAATCCTAAATAGAACAGAAATGCTTGGCAGAAAGTTACAAATTTTAAATATACTGCTAAGAAAATAGGTTGGAAATTTAGAATTATGACTGTTCAGTAGACTGTATTTAAAAGCTACATGTGAGCAGGACGTCTAGAGTAGAGGAACAAAGATCTCCACAAGTATGCTTCCATGTGAAAGCAAAAAGGCCCTAGCAAATATTAAAAAATCAGGTTTTAGAGAACTCTGGAAACTAACCAAAGATGTACAACAATCCAAAGAGCATTTATTCAAAGAAAACCTACTGAACCTCAGTAAGAACAGTAAAGTCCATGGTATTTCAAGTTGCTCTGTTCCCATCCTCTTTTCCCTGCTCCTCAGCAGCCTTAAAAACCAGCATCCTGGCAGCAAACGAGGGATCAGGCCAGGTCTGGAGCACTCAGACATCCCTACTCCCAGAGCACTGCCGCTCTCGACCCGTCTCGTAGCTCCCTGTAAAAACCATATTCACAAGGTCCCGTTGTGATTTAATCTCACTCAGAGCTCCCTTCCTGAACAAGGCGGCCACCTAAGGCAAGCAAGAGCTCAGTCAAAAGTACAAAAGGATTACCTGCGGATGTATGAAGGGGGTTTTGAGAAGCTCTGGCATATTTCTGGGGATCTACGAGGACACAAGCATGTGCAGGACAACAATCTGTGAGGGCCCCAGTGACCTCTGGCTGACCTGGAGGCTCTGTGCAAGCAAGAAGTAGAGGCTGAGGTGAAATTGTCAACTGCTTGAGTATCGCAGGTGTAACTTGAAGCACGTGCATGCCCTCACACATGCATACATGCATGTACACACTGTGCACACAGATGCCTTCACACATGAACTCACATGCACACATGTGCACATGCAGCACATGTAAGAAAACAGAAAGCAGTTCTTAGAAAACAGAAGACTTGCTGGCCCAACGCATAAAAGGAACCCACTGACCAGTCATTAGCTAAGCCTGAAGCTAACTGAGCAGACGTCAGTGGTCACACACAGCAGGTGACAGACTTTGCAGACAGTCCAGGAAAGTCGATACAGATACAGAGTGACAGCAGAACAGCAACCACCACACAAATGCTCCCGTGTCTGAAGTCATCGCAGTATATTATACAAAATGTCCAGTTTTCACCAAAATATTGTAAGGCATATAATAAAGCAGGGAAGCATGGCCCATATACAAAAAAAAATAGCAGTTGGAGAAGAGATAGAGGAACACTGTCAATCCGCTTGAACTAACAGACAGCTATGGAACAGTCCTCCAAGAACGGCAGATGACACACTATTTTGTGTCTTTGTTTTGTTTTCTTAATCTCCCAGAAACTTGTCCGAGAGTATACATTGCTAAGTGCACACAGACTATTCCCCAGTGCAGACTCTATCCTAGGCCATAAAGCCAGTCTTACGAAATGTAAAACGCTTGAAATCATGCACAGTACACTCTCTGACAGCATGGGATTAAGTTAGACATCAATAACAGAAGGTAATTTGGAGAAACCACAAATATCTCAAAATCAAACGAGAGATTTCCAAATAATACATAACTGACAAAAGGAACCACAAGGTAAATCAGGAAGTATTTTGATCTGAATGAAAATAAAAATACAACACATGGACACTCACAGCACTCAGCTGAAGCAGTGCCTAGTTATTCGAATCTAATTTCAGTGCCTGTGGTAGAAAAGAAGAAGGCCTCACATCGATAATCTAACCTTTCCCTTTCAATATGTTGGTGAACGGCTAAATATCCTTACAATAGCATATTACGTGGCAATAAAAAGGAATGTAGTATTGGCACATGCTACAAGGTTGCTGAACCTTTATGAGAAGTGAAAGAAGCCAGATACAAGAGGAAACGTGGCATGATTCCATTTACACAAAATGAAAGGAAAATTTATAGAGACAAAGTCTGTCTGTGGTTGCCTGGAGCTGAGGATCAGAACAGAGACTACCTGTTAATGAGCATATGGGATCTCATTGGGGGGGATGAAAAAGTTCTAAAATTGATTTATGGTGATGGCTTCAGCATTCAGTAGAGTTATTAACATCATTGAATTATACATTGTAAATGAATGAATTTTATGATACGCAAAATACACCATAATAAAGCCATTGTACAAACAAAAGCCGCATGCATCCATGAAACATGGACAATGCCTACAGCTTCTCTAATAGGTGTTCCCTTCCAAAAACGCTTTCTAATGAACTGAAAATGTAGGTCTATGTCGGCAATGAGTTTACAGCTATTCTCATGAGCATCTTGTCATGGAAGAGCAGACTTTTTTCCTAATAATTAGTGAAGCTACCACCTTAATAAAGAAAGAGAAAAATACCTAACAGTGTGAAATTCAAATCTATCTGAATGTTTGCCTGAGGGACTCTATCACAATTCTCTGTGCACAATAACAAACAGTAAAAGAGAATCAAAATTTTGAAATCTTCAAACGGCATTCAGTCTTGTATTCATTACCTATCGCTGCAGAGGAAACTACCACCGATGTAGAAGCTGAAAACACCCACCTCACAGTGTCTGTGGGCCCGGAGTCTGCACCCAGGCTAGCTGGGTTCTCTGCTCCAGGCCTTCACCAGGCTGCAGTCGAGGTGTTGGCTGGGCTGTGTTCTCGTCTAGATGCCAGCTGGGGAAGAATCTGTCCCCAAGCTCACCCAGGTTGTTGGAATAGTTTATTTCCTTGAAGCCTTCCTTCCTAGCTTCTTGATGACTGTTGTCTGGAGGTCACCTTCAGCTCCCAGTGGCTGCCCTCAGCTCTTTGCCACATTTACTTTCCAACACGCCCACCTACTTCTTCAAAGCCAGCAATGGAGAGAGTCTCTGAAGAGAGTTCCCCAGCAAGACGGAGTCTGATGTACCACAGTTGTCCTGAGAGTGACAGCCTATCACCTTGGCTGAATTCTCCTGCCTAGAAACCATCACAGGGCCACCTACACTTGAGGGGAGGTGACTATCACCTTGGCCTATTCTGTTGGCTAGAAACCATGGCAGGCCCCACCCACACTCTAGCAGAGGGGACTTTACAGGACACGAACACCAGGTGAGGTCACGGGGGCTGCCATAGAGTCTGTCCACTACAAGTGTCAATTACAACATAACTCATATGTAAATTTTATTTTTATTTTTATCTTTTTTTCAATGGGAATGGCTGATTCCTTTAATTTTCTTTTTTTTCTTTATTGAAGTATACTTTACATATCATGCCTTTACTCCATTTTAAGTGTACTATTAAATGATTTTCAGTGAATTTACTGAGGTGTACAGTTAATCACATAAATCAGTTTTAGAGGAATTCCTTTCCCCTATTGAGACCCCTAATTCCACTCCCCAACTACTTTTCAAGCATATCCCACCCCTCCACAGTGCCCACCACGTCGCTCAGACATGGGTTTACCCCCCACCCCCCAATTCCCTAGTGATTGCTCTAAAGTGGGTTTCTTGTAGACCGTTTTCTGTCATTCAGCTTTTAAATTAGTGTGTTTAGAATATTTTCATTTAATAATTTAATAATTACATTAACATTTTTATATTAAAAATCTACCATCTTGCAATCTGTTTTCTGTTTGTCCCATCTGTTAAGTTTTCCTCTTGTTCTGCCCTTCTTTTCAATTACTTGATTTTTTTATAATTCTATATTAGCTCTGCTATTCACTTATAATTTATAATTCTTCAAAATATGTCTAATGTCTACCCCTCAGGTTTAAATTATGCATCTTTACTTAACCAGTCAATCCTTAAATAATATTACATTGTTTTATATGCATTGTAAGAATAACACTATATCCTAATTCTTTCCACACCCATTATTTGTGTTCTTTTGTCTTATTTTATTTTTACATGTACAATAAAAAAAAATCACATTGCTATTATATTTTGCTTTAGATAGTTAGTTATTTTCTAGAGCAATTAAAAATAAAAGGGAAATAAATTTTATTTTTACCTCATTCATTTCATTTTCAGTTCCTTTCATTTCTTTCTATATAGCCAAGCTTTTGTCTGGTATTCCATTTCATATTTCTGAAGACCCTCCTTTAACATTCTTATGTAACAGTTCAGCCTACAATAAATTCTCCTCATTTTTACTTGTCAAAGAACAACTTCATTTCTCCTTCACTGTGGTAAATTTCAGTAGGTATAGAATTCTGGGCTGACAGTTGTTTTCTTTCAGCACTTTAAAGATGTCATTCATGTCTTCTGACCACACTGTTTCTGATGAGAAGTCTACTATATGCAATGTATCTTTTTCTTTGGATGTCTTCAAAATTTCCTTTTTGTCTTTGGTTTTTAGCAGTTTGAATATGATTTCCCTTTGTATATGTGTTTGTGTGCATTAATTTGTTCTCTGAGCTTCTTCAATCTGTGTTGTGGAGCCTCTCATTGATTTTTTTCTCATTAAATCCTCATTAATTTTGGGAAAGTCTTTGCCATTATTTCTTTAAATATTTCTTTGGTCCAGTTCTCTGATTCTTCTACATGTAGGATTATAAGGACACACGTGTAAGATGACTTCCTCTAGGATTGCAAATACAATACTTGATATTGTAATACAGCCATTGATTTGCTTTGATTTTTTGTGTCTTTTAGACTTTTTTCTTCTTTGTATTTTAGTTTGAGTAATTTCTGTTGACCTACATTCCAGTACAATAATTCTTTCCTGAGCCCTACTGAGCATACTGATGAGCCCACCAAAGGCAGTCTTCACTTCTGTTACTGTGTTTTTCAATTCTAGCATTTCTATTTAATTCTTTTTATGGCTTCCAGCTCTCTGCTAAAATTACCTATGTGATATGCATATTGTCCACTTTTTACATAGAATCCTTAAAATATTAGCAATAGTTATTTTTACATTTTCTCTCTGATAGTTTTATTATGTGGGTCATATTGTTGGTTGTGTTAAATACTTTTTATCTTGGCAGTGCACCTATTTTTTTTCTTGCCATTTTGTATGCCTCATAAATTTTGTTTAAAGCTGAACATCTTGTGTAAGACATTAGAAACTGAGTAAATAGTTTTTATGTCTTTAAATGAGAATGACTGTCCTTCTGCTAGTGCTGGGGTTTAAATCAATATACTCAGGAGTTGAGCTAGGTTTGAGATTTGTTGTTACCAAGGTAACTTGGCATCACAGGCTTCAAATTTCTCTGGTAGCCTCTTGTGTTTAGCGTGGGCACTAGATGGATAGACAGTTTTTGTCAACATCGCCTCTCAACTTTAAGTCTTCCCTTTGTGCTATGCTTCAGAAAAAGTCTCTCTGCATATTTTTTTAGTCTCCTAAAAGTATTCCACTGTTACTTGTTATTTGTGGTTTGTTAGCCTGATAGAGGAGTCATCTGATGGGTATTCTCTGTTGTTGATTAACTCTCAGTCTTAACTAGACTCTGTGGCCCTGGGTTTAAAGATTGCGGCTCTCTCTGCACTCCAGTCTCTCCTCCAGCTATATAGTTCTGGTGTCAAGAGATATCTCAGCCCTTTCCCTAGGAAAAAGGTATTTTTCTGCTGTCTTTCTCCCACTTGTAATTGGTTTTCAGCTGTACCATGAGAACCATGATTTGCTGTCCTAACTCTAGCAATTTAAGCCTTTTCTTCTATAGGGAAAAGGGGAGAAGGATCCAGGTGATGTTTCCTACCTTTCCTAGAGTGACTCTTGTACTTACGCTGTTTTGGAAGAGATGAGGAGAGGCCTTCTGAAGACTCTAGCCAAACTTTTTTATTTTTTTAATAAGCATCCATTGAGATTTGTGGAGAAAAGCCTGCAAGCAATTGAAAATTTCCCTATTGTCTGCAGCCAATAGGGATACTATATTCTCTTTCTAGCCTGCAATTGGCTTTATCAATTAGATTTAAAAAAGGTTTAGCTAAATTCTTACTGCTATCTGGTGGCTTCTGCCCCAAGCAAACAAATGCTGTAGCCACCACTGTGACTGTATCTGGAGATAGTCTTTAGATGATAATAAGGTTAGATGAGGTCACAAAAGTGAGTTCTAATTCAATAGGACTGTGAAATTTTAAGAAGAGGAAGAAAGAGAGATTTTTGGTGATCTCCCTTCCATGTATGGACACAGAGAAAATGTGGCCTTCTACAAGCCAGAAGAAAAACTCTCACCAGGACCCATCCATGCTGGCACCCTGCTCATAGACTTCCAGCATCCAGAACTGTGAGAAAATAAATTTATATTGTTTAAGCCACCCAGTCTGTGTTATTTTGTTATGGCAGCACTAGCTGACTAATATACTCGCTAACAACTGGTCATTTCTACCGGAATGTCCAACAGGTAACTCAAGCCAAACACATCCAAATCAATACTTACTCTCTACTAAACCTGCCCCTCCCCTTGTATTCTGTATCTCATGTAAAAATAGCAAGCCAAAAGATTGAGAGCTTCTGCTTACCCTTCACCTTCTGACAGCCAACCAGTTGTCCAATACCATAAATTATCTTCTCAATATAGCCATAATGTAAACTCTCCTTCCTACTCGTATAATATTGGATCTCATGTCCTCTGTGAACTATTTCCGTAGATTTCTCACTTCAAGTAGCTTCCTCACTTCAAGCTTTATGCCTGAGCAATCCATCTTCTGCTGTCATGTAATCAATTTAAAATGCAAAATCTACTAAGATCTACCAACCCCCCCCCCCCCACGAAGCACACTGGAAACTTTCAGTGATATCCATTGCTTATACATGGCAAATATGCCTCCACTCCCCTCCTCTCTCCTCCCACGCATGATCTGAGCCCTGCTTACCTTTATAATTTATCTCTTTCTACTACATATGTATGCTTCTCTCTAGTAATTTATTCATAAGTCAAGACTCAGTTTAAGACCCAGTTTCCCCATAAGGAGCAGCTGCTTAACCTCTTTCCCTCAAAGAATGAAGTGACCCTAATTTTATAAAAATATTGCTTACTAGTCTCTTCCACTTTAAGGCTCATGTCTTATTGGTTAGTTGCATCAAAGTGTTTGGTTCATTGAGGGCACTTAAAGACTTGCTGAATAAATTAAGGAATAAAAAAACATAGCTCCAATAAAGCTATAATTAATATTCTGTAAATTAAGAAAGAGAATGATCATAAATAATTATGATAAATAGGAAAATGGTTAATTAAGTGATGCTGTACTGAATAAAAACCACATCTCCAAAAACTTTTTGTTAAATAAAAATAGCAAAATGTAAAACTATATATACTGATAAGTTTCCAGTAAGAGTTAATGTATGTATGTGCACATGTGTTGGCATACACAGATGATTATAAGAAAATATACCAAAACATTAACAGAAGTTACTTCCAGATGGTGGGATTAGAGGTAAATTTTATTTTATTTTTGTTAAGCATACGTGCATTCTCAAATATGATAATAAAAAACATTTTCCTGTAACAAAACAAAATATTAAATGGCTTTAAAATGTTTAAAAATGTAAACAATCCATTTGATTTTTAAATGATATCAGTAAGGCTTCAATTTAATTTATGTCTTGGTTAAGGTTCTTAGGGTTTTAAGAGTAACGCAAAATAATGAACAAGCCATACAAGTAGAACTCAAGGAAACAAAGAACAGGCAGTTCAGTCATGATTCTGGGAACTGGAATCAGGGAATAAAAATATGTCTGAAACTTGAGTCTCGCTATTTCTCTGAGGACACCTAATCTCTTGATTCTGGTCTTCTTCACACATCTGTGTCCTACAAACAATCTCTCTCTCATCTCCCTCTCTCTCTTCCCTCTCTGCCCTTCTCCTCTTTCCTCTCTCTCTCCCCTCTCTCTCCTTTTCTCTTTTCTCTCTCTGTCTCCTCCTCTCCTCTCTCTCTCATCCTCTCTTTCCCCCTTCCTCATCTTTTCTCCCTCATCCCCTCTTCTCCTCCTTTCTCTTCCTCTCCATTATCCTCTCTGCTTCTCTTTGGTATTGATTTGTCTGCTTTTCAATACACATAGGCAAGTAAAGTTGAATCTTTTCACCTTGAGTTTATATTAACTTAGTTCAAATGACACAGAGACTTTTATGAACCCTAATTCAAACTTCTTAGAGAATCTGATTGGCCCAGCTGGGATAAGATGTGCACAATCCGCTGTGTCTAGGTGTTTGGAGGAGGAGTTACCAAAATTACATTTTACATGTATGATTCCTTTTCCTATGATTGGGAGTGGCAGTTTACAGTATGGAGTAAACCCTGTAAATAAAATAAGAACTCTAATAATAGCAAGATAAGTGAAAATATAATAGATTATTTTACTAATATATTTACAGGGTTTATGAAACTGCAGTTGCAAATGTGCCATCTGAAATTTAGGAAAAGAGAGTTCTCAAGTTGCTATTACCTTTGAATATCTAAATGTATCTAAATATAAAAATAGATAGGAATAACAATGTTGTTATTGTTAATATAAATATTGTTAATGTAAATAACTATATATTTGGATATATTGTTTTCTGTTTGACTACACAAGTGTCAGATTGTCCAAAAGTTATTCAAAATTTCATTAAAACAAATTAGGAAGATATATAGTAAAGACCACCAGCATAACATCAGAACACCTGAGTCTTATTACAGTTTTCCCATTTGGTACATATGTGACAATCTTCAAATCACTTTATTTCTCTGAGTATCAGTCACAAAAAGGAAAGAGTGAAATATGACATGCGTACTTCATTCCAGGGCTATGAAGATTAACATGTATTAAAAGTACACTGATTAAAAAAAAAAACAAGCTCATAGACACATAAAAGTCAGCAATGGACAATAACAAGTGTCAGCACAAAAATTTATTTCCATTTGTACTAAAAATATAAATATAACTTAAAGACAATACATCTCATAATTAAAATTCATTTCAGATCTTCAAAAGGTAGCTATTAATATAATGTAATGCCCCTAATCTTCCATATGAAGAATAAAAATAAAGTCCACAACGTGCATATCAAGTTGCAGTGGCAAAATATAAATACGATGTTTCAAAAATAATAAAAATGGATATTTATTTAAAGAGAAAAGGTTAGTACTATATTTTAGAAAAAGGCTGGTTTTCCTTTTGTTTGGCAGAAAAATCTGAATACTTATTTAGTCAACAATAAATAGAAAATTAATTTCTGGGTGTGTTTAGAGGCAATAAAAAACCAGTCATTACACTCTTCCCAAATCCCTAGGAAAATATGTATATGAATAACAACCTGTAATTTATAAATGGTGGAGGAGTGGGGACATGAGAGGCTCTATCTTTGCATTGAATATAAGATGGATTTCCTAGTGTCAAGTCTAGACTAGGCTATAGTTGGTAATAGATTTACTCAAGACTATACATGGAAATAATATTACTATTTGGCCCAGTGTGTGTTTTGCTGCCTCAAAGTTGATATCCAGGTGCAAAAAAGTAAAGAGTAAACAATGCTCCTTCTACAAAATATAAAACTTGAAAGTATAGAAATCTATAAAGAAAATTTTAGCATTCTCTTCTCTATCTCCCATCTACCACCTCTCAGTCCTACACCTAATGTAACTATAAAATCAAATGATAAGAGTTTGGTGAATATTTTTCCAGGCCTTTTCCTAAGTATATAAAATCTTTTTTGATGAATAAATAATACTTCTCATACAGGATCAATTCTAACAAACTCGATCCAGAATATAATATTAACATAACTTGTGACTATCATGTTTAGAAATAAAAGGAACTATACAGATTACCTAATCAAACCCTTTCAATTTTCCATTTAGGATTCTCACAGTTTCCATGGGTCAGGAGTCCAGGTACAGCTTAGCTACGCCATCAGCTCACGGTCTCATAAAGCTGAAAGCAAGGTGAATCTCGGCCATGCTCCTTTCTGGAGTTTAGGATTCTGTTTTGAGCTCATGGGATTGTTGACAAACTCAGTTCTTTGCAGTTGTAAGAACGAGGTCCCTGTTTTCTTGTTGGTTATCAGCTAAGAGCTACTCACAAAGTCTAGAGGCCACTCCTAGTAGCTTGCCACAGGGCCCTCTCATGACATAGCAGCTTACTATTTTAAGGCCAGTAGGAGAATTTCTCTCACAAGAAAGGTCCAAGTCACTCTATTAAAAGACTACCTGATTAGGACAGTCCCACCCAGGATAATCTCCTTAGTTATTAACTCAAAATCAGCTGATTTAGGACCTTGACACATCTGTAGAATCCCTTCACTTTGGCCATGTAATTGAGCCTAATCATATCCATAGGTCTCACATTCAAGGGAACAAATGACACAAAAAATGTGGGTCATTATGGGCCCTCTAAGAAGTCTGCCTATTACAATCTCTATATCCAAGATGTAGCCCTTTAGTTGTATCAACTGAAAGCATGTGTGTTTACCACAGCTCTTCCTTGGTGTGTTCTGAACTCCAGAGTCCTGGAAGACTACCAGAAGCTCTGTGTGGCTTTTTCTTCTTGTAATGGCCACTGGAAAATTGGCAATTATCTGCTGGATAAATCTGTGCTGAATGTTGGGCTCACTTCTCTGTGCTTGCCTCCTTTCCGAGACCTTGGCTCCTCGTATGCTCCTTACCTTGGTAACTATTTGATTTTCAAATATATGTTTGCTGTACTGTGACTGAAAATTTATTTTTATTTTATTTTTAAAAATACTCAGGATTTCTGCTTCTCATTAAGAATGCTAATTTGCAGTAGTTAATCCATTATTATTGCAACCCAAAATCTATTTTTCTGGCATTTTATGAGACTTTATTCATAAATAGTTATCGTCAATTTACAAGATCTATTATATCAATAATAGGTTAGTAATGGGTGCACTTTGAAACAAAGTTTATTTTTTAAATCAGTAAAATCTATGAAGAATTAATTAGAAAATAGATTATAAATCAGCTTTCAATTTTAATCATCAACCTAAATGAAAATTAGATCAATAATACCCCACAACCCCAAGGACAACAAGCAAAAAAAAAAAATAGTGTATACATCAGAATACTCTGTTTAATATTTTTCTCTTAAAAATAATCAATAATTCACATATAATTAGTTTCTTAATAACTAATCATTAATAGAAGCAGCTTCTACTTGCAGTCCAATGAGTTTTGATAATTAAGAATCTCACAGGATTATTCTAACATAAAGTTTTTATGGAACAAAAATAAATATTCACCATAGTTACTACCAAATTTTCACCCTTAAAGTTCTGTTAATCATCAACATTCAGGGTTGGCCAGGCAAGGTGGCTCATGTCTGCAGTCCTAGCACTTTGGGAGGACAATCCAGAAGGATTGCTTGAGGCCAGGAGTTTGAGACCAGCCTGGACAACATAGTGAGATCCTGTCTGTACAAAAAATACAAAAATTAGCTGGGTTTGGTGGAGTGTGCCCTGTAGTCCCAGCTACTCAAAAGGCTAAGGCAAGAGGATACTTGAGCACAGGAGTTTGAGGTTGCAGTGGGCTACAATGATTCCACTGCACTCTACCCAGGGCAATAGAGTGAGACCTTGACTCAAAAAAACAAAAAAAATTTTAACCATGTGAAAGATGTTCTTGTGTGCCTAATTACAATAAAAAATGTACTCATTTTTCTCAAGGTTTTAAACTTCTGCTGATATCTCTGATTGATTATCATTATCACAGGGCTACTCATAGTGTGGTCCTTGAACAAGCAGCATAACCAAGATCTGGGAGATTAGCCAAAATGAAAATTCTAAAGCACTCCACTCCTAGACCCACCAAATCAGAATCTGAGGGTTATGCTCAGGAACCTGTGATTGAACCATGTCTCCAGGTGATTCCTATACACACTGAAATCTGAGAAACATTTATTTAGCTTCTCTTGATAGGATCAGCGGTTTTAATTATAACCACACACACACACACACACACACACACACAAAACCACAAATAGATCAATGTACACAAGTAAAATGTTTCCATACTTATATTTGTGCTCAGCTGTGAATTAGTCAATAAGCTGTCCTGTCTAAAAGAAAAGAGATCATAAACTCGCAATGCTTAGATAGGCTTGTGGAATAAAGAGCAAAGGATCTGATCCTGAATGTGGATTCAAGTGTTATTTCTCATCTCCATGCTATGGTTGGGGCCACACATCCCTCCATAGTGCAAACAACTGAACAATAAATCAAAGATACTAGGACTTCATTCTTGCAGATTATGTAGTGAAGAATTTTTAAAGAGATTTTTGAAAATCAATAGTGGGCACAAGTTTCAAACATACCAAGAATAACACAGAATTAAAGCCTGAACCTGAAAATAAAATTCACAACAAATAAAAAATATAGAATACGAATCAATCCTCTAAAACTATAAGTAGAGGAATATCTTTCTTGTAATTACTCTAAAAATAAAATAATGATTACGTGTATATCAATACAAACATGACTTAGCAATTTTACCAACAATTTTAAATCATTTCCAATAAGACCACGAGATAAGTTTAAAGTTTAATTAGCTAATATGACTGAAATAAGACAAAATTGCAGATGTTAAACAGAGAAAAATCTAATTTGAAAAATGAAACATGCGCAGAATATGATCAGTTTTCCACACAATGATGCAATTCAAAAGCAACAGATTATTTAAATTATGTCTTAAAAATTGCTAAATTTGTCATTCCATTCTTTCTAGCTTTAAATGCACTATTAAGTGATTAAATATTTTTTCTGAGATTATAAGCAATAAATAGTATTATAAAATGCTGATATCATTTTATGATAAAATGCTGAGTCACTGTCTAGCTGGTATGGTTATTAGTTAGCTTAGCACTGTATAAAGATTCATCCCCTTTGCAATCAAGAATACATATTTGAAAGATAACTGTACTAAAAGTATTCTCCTGACCAATAAAAATGTTTTAATACCTCCACCATCTCAATGATCACAGCTAATTGAGAGAAAGCAGATCAATTTTTGTGACACTGGTAACATCAGAGATAAGTACTGGTCTATGGTACTACTGAGATGGTAGCTGCCAATAAACACACTGAGGAGATCAATCTACAACATGTAATAAGAAAGGCTGACTCAAACTTACTTTAAATTCCATGTTCTGTCAGAAATCAATCTCTCTTTCAATATGTTAAATTGGGTCCACTTTATGAAGTCAGGTCCATAATGAACAGTCTGGTATTTCAAAGGAACTGAATACTTTATTATACTATAGTAAAGTAATAACAATTAAGAATAAGCCTATGGAGAAAAATTAAATGTAAATAACACAACTTTGTATTCAACAATAATTAAAAGAAAATTAAGAGGTGTGACACCAGCAACACAGCAGAATAGAAGATGCCCCAGTTTCATTCCCCCAAGAATATATAACTAGTCACTATTTCAAGTTGGGAATAACACCCTGAATTCACTAGAACTTGGGGGGAAAGTGGAAAAAAAAAAAAAAACCCGTGCCTGCATAAATGAGAGAAGTCACAACTGGTAAGAGAAATAATTATTTTAGATCATACCACTCCTCTTCCTCAAGCTGGTATAATGCCACTCAAGGAGAATTTCCCTTGACCTGTGGTTTCTGAGGTGGGAAAGGAAATTGGAGGTGGATGTTCAGTCACCCGACTGGTCTTGAAATCTTCGGGAAGCTACCCTTGTTGCTGCCCCACAGGAAACATTGGATTGCTAAGAGAGCTGAATGACCTTGGGTGAATTGGAAACAAGCACTGGAGGTACTGGTGGTAGTGACTGCACACAGATCTTGGCAGCTGCTCTGATGTCCTATCAGTGCAGAAGCCACACTGAGAAGATAGGCTGCTGTGAAAGCACTACAGGGAGCATGGTGCACCGGAAGGCCAGAATTCCTAGCCAGACTCTTCACAAAGCCCAGGTGCTTGCATGGAGCCATCCTCATCCCCTAACGCAGAAACAACTGAAAGTTTGGCAATTAAGTCCCAGAGCTTGCAATAAGTCTTCCCCAGACTGGGAAACAATGGCAGGGCAATGATTTATTTTTGGTATGGTGTTTAAGTTCCAGTGATCACTGCAAATCTTCCCCAGCCCAGGAAACAACAGCAGGGCACATAGCAAATCCCAGTGCTATGTTTTAGTTCTGGTGCTCACTATAAGTCCTCCCCAGAACTCTAACTGTGGAAGCAACAGCAGACCAATGATTAAGTTCTGATAATACGTAGTAAAAGTATAACACTACCAAAGAACAACTGCAATAGTTGGATGTTTCCACAAATGTGCAGGCACCAATGTAAAGACACAAGGATTGCAAAAATTCAGCAAAATATGACACCACCAAAAGAAATCAACAAAGCTTCACTAATGGATCCAGAAGAATTAAAGATTTATGAAATATCTGACAAAGAATTCAGAATAATACTATTAAAGTAGTTCAGGAAATCGCAAGAAAATGTGTATAGAACAACCATTCTAACTGGGGTGAGGTGACGTCTCATTGTGGTTTTGATTTCCATTTCTCTGTAGGTGGGAACATATTTAAGTACAACCATTTTCAAAAACAGAAACAGTTCCTCAAAAAATTAAATATATGGTTTCTGGCCAGGACAGGCATACATTTAATTTTCTGAGGAAGTGCTTCTGTTTTCAAAAATGGTTGTACATACATACACTCCCACCAACAGTGTAAAAGATTTCCCTTTCCTTTGCATCCTTGTCAGCATTTGTTATTTTTGTCTTTTTGTTAACAACCATTCTAACTGCGGTGAGGTAACATATCATTGTAGTTTTGATTTGCATTTCTCTGATGATTAGTGATTTTGAGCATTTTTATCATATAACTACTGGCCATTTATATGTCTTCTTTTAATAAATGTCTATTCAAGTCTTGCATCCATTTTTGATCAGGTTTTTTTCTTGTTGTTTTGCTTTCTTGCTATTGAGTTGTTTGAATTGCCAATTCCTAATATCAAATATATTCTAGATATAAGAGTATACATTGGGGAAAAGAATAGCTATTCAATAAGCGGTGCTGGGAAAACTGGATATCCACATGCAGAAGATTGAAACTGGATCCCCACGCCTCGCCTCTCACAAAAATCCACCCATATTGGATAACAGACTTAAACCTAAGGCGTGAAACCTTAAAAATTCTGGAAGACAATGTTGGGAAGACTCTCTTAGACATCGCTGCAGGTAAAGAATTTATGGAGAAGACCGCCAAAGCAATCACAGTAGCAACAAAAATAAATAAATGGGACCTGATCAAATTAAAAAGCTTCTGCACAGCCAAGGAAACGATCATTAGAGTGAATAGACAATCTACAGAATGGGAGAAAATATTTGCTTTCTACACATCCGATAAAGGGCTGATAACAAGAATCTATATAGAACTTAAAAAAATCAATAAGAAAAAATCAAACAACCCCATCAATAAATGCGCAAAGGACATGAATAGAAACTTTTCAAAAGAAGACAGAATAATGGGCAGCAAACAAAAAAGTGCTCAACATCTCTAATCATTAGGGAAATGCAAATCAAAACTACAATGAGATATCACCTAACTCTGGTGAGAATGGCCTCTATCAAAAAGTCTCAAAATAACAAATGCTGGTATGGATGTGGATAGATTGGAACACTCTCACACTGCTAGTGGAACTGCAAACTAGTACAACCTGTGTGGAAAGTAATTTGGAGATACCTCAAAGAGCTACAAGTAGAACTACCATTCGATTCAGCAGTCCCATTACTGGGCATCTACCCAAAGGAAACAAAGACATTCTATAATAAAGACATCTGCACTCAAATGTTTATAGCAGCACAATTCACAATTGCAAAGATGTGGAAACAACCCAAGTGCCCATGAATACATGAGTGGATAAATAAAATGTGGTATATGTATACTATGGAATACTATTCAACTACAAAAAACAATGGTGTTCTAGCACCTCTTATATTATCCAGGATAGAGACTGAGCCCATCCTTCAAAGTGAGGTATCACAAGGATGGAAAAACATGTACTCTCCATCAAATTGATACTAACTGATCAACATTAAGGTGCATTGCATGCTGCTCAGGTAGGGGAGGGTGGAGGGAATAGGAGGGGTAAACCCACAGCTAATGGAAACAGGGCACACTATATGGGGGAAGGACATGCTTGTAGCCCCAGTGTGGGTGACGCAAACACATTTCATGTAACCAAGATATTTGTACCCCCATAATATCCTGAATTAAAAAGAAATTAAACATAGAACTAGCATATGATCCAGTAATTCCACTACTGGATATATATCCTAAGGAATTGAAATCAGTGTGTTGACGCGACATCTGCACTCCCATATTGATTGCAGCACTATTCACAATAGCCAAGAGATGGGATCAATCTGAATGTCCATCAAAAGATAAACTGACAAAGAAACTGGTGGTATATATACACAATGGAATATTATTCAGCTATTAAAAACAAAAAGGAAATCCTGTCATTTGAGCAATATGGATGATCCTAGAGGGCATATATTAAGTGAAATAAGCCATGTATAGAAAGACAAATATCACACAAACTCATTTATAGGTGAAATTTTTAAAAATTGATCTCATTGAAGTAGAGAGTAGAATAGCAGTTACTAGATGCTGGGGAGGGGAGGGGAGGGGAGACATTGGTAATGGGTACAATGTTACATTTAGAGTAAGTTCTGGTGTTCTATTACATAATAGGGTGACTACAGCTAATAACAATTATTGTGTTTGTCAAGATAGCTAAAATCAAGTATCTTGAAAGTTATCACCACAGAGAAATGATAAAGGTTTGAGGTGATGGACATGCTGACTACTCTGATTTGATCATTACACAGTGTATACATGTATTGAAACGTCACACTGTACCCCATAAACGTGTACAATTATGTGTCAATCATAAAGAAAATTTTAAAGAAGAAAATGTCAGTTATGAAAGAAAAGAAAATATCTCCAAGTTGCCTCTAAATTCCTGAGAGCAGCAGAAATGTCTTATCCTTGTTAATTTACATATAACACTTTTTTTGGTTCCACAATGAATAGGAACAAAATGTTTTAATTATAATAAGTTGAGAGTTTGATACTTGTTAATAAATAAGCAAATCCAAGGTGTGGATTTATATATTTTGACCAAGTTATCAATGTGAGTTTTTAAATTTTTAAATATTTAAATAAACTGAAAAAATGGAAAGTATTCAATACAGATATGTAAATGTTTATAACTAATTTATTTAAAAGTTGATCAATAATTTCTATATATGCATAATAATTCAAAATATCTATGCTAATATAAGGGATATCCATGACAATACATTTTATCTTATTTAGAAATATATAAGCTCATCTCACTAAAGATTTCAACTTTCTCAAGTAATCTGATATTTTATAATACAACTAAGAACACAAAGAAGTGTTTTGTTGAATATACATTTGAGTTAAATCATAAGCAAAATTTTCCTTTATTCTAAGTAATTAAAGTATTATTATGGTACAGAGGGCTTACACACATTTTTGAAAAGTAAGAAAATAAAAGTCACTATCATCGAATTTTTGCATTCTTGTGTATATCATCTAATGTGTTAGTAAAATTTAATCATATTAATACTGCCTTCTACAATGAGTGATTGAAGAAATTATTTTTTAAATTTTACTAATACAGCTATTATGATCAATTCGGACATTAAATAATACTACTGTTTTATTCTGTTTTATTTAGTGAATTTACACTTTCTTTTTACACATCTTCAGTGTGAATTGGATGTTTAATTTATAGAAAAAAAGCTTACAGTTGATAAACATATCACATAGCAACTTAAATATCCAATAGTTATAAAACTTTGGTGTTTGAATTATCTTGATAATTTTCTGTGCTTTACAAATTGACTTCACATACTTGTTGAGAATATAAAATATATTAATCATAAATATATCACTTTCTGAATTTCTTAATAGTACTTCATAAAGAACAGCTTGAACTAACCTTTCCTAATCAAATATAAATGCTTTCTCAGACTATATCATGTCTGATTTCACAGTATATTTTCTAATAAAGTAGACATCTATAAGATTTCAAAGTTTTCATGATGGAAGAAAATTGGGTATTAGGGAAAGATATAACATGTACAAGAAAACTATCATGAAAATTAGTTTATTTCTAAGAGTCTTGAGGAAAATAATTAATTTGCCTAATCAGCATGGGTGATAAGGCAGCACTTAGAGCACAATAACTTTTTCACTGTTAGGGTTGCCATGAGTTTTCTGCTTTCTTCTTGTACTTTCTTTTCTAAAATTGTTTTTTAAAAAAGGTATAAGTACTTTATTGTTTTCACAGACTAAAATGATAACACAGGACAATATATTACCATTGAACTTTGTTTTCTTTTTTAAATGTACAATTAAATGATTATTAGTAAATTTATCAAGTTGCACAGCTATTCACATAGATCAGTTTTAGAGAATTTCCTTCCCCCTATTGAGATCCCTAATTCCTATCCCCAAATAGAAGGAGCCCAGAAGCAAGTTACACAATCAGGTCATCAGTGTCAGGCTGAACATAATTCTGTCCATACATGTATTTTTCAATGAATTTTATGTAAAATGAATAATTTAGTATTAAATTACTTGGTCCTATTTTATTTTTGTTTCAGATGTTTCCACAGACTAAAGTAAGTTCCAATGTGCATTCTAAATAGCATTAAACGTTCCTGACATTAATTGTTGTTTTATTTTCATGAAAGCAGAGTTTGTGCCTGAACTTCTCCCTTAGAGTTTAGTAAAAAAAAAAACAAGTATATATTACCTTAGCATGCTAATTACAAACATGCATACGAGATATTAAAACACACTGAGCTATTAATTACCACTTCATTTCTAGTTCTTTTACTTCATGACACTCAGCTATTTAAATAAATATGTTAAGAGTTGAGGCCTAGGAGACAGGGCTGAGACTGGATGCAGGGGCTTGCAGATTGGGTGCAGGTGTTAAAGTAAACTACCCTCAGGCAGAAGCTAACTAGAAGGGCTGATAACCATAGGCAAAGACAGACTTCTCAGCTATCTAGATCACCTTACATGAACTTTGGCTAATTACAACACCATTTATATTGTGGTTTTAAAATTTCCCCATCCTTGAAATCACCAGGACAGTTCTGAGATAACCATATAAAGTATAAAAATAAGAGGGAACCTAATTCTAGGAATTACTACCCAAATTCTTCATAAAAGCCAATCCCCTAGTCTTGAATATTTCTCCCTTCAATTATTTAAGACTTCAAAAGACCAAAAACCACTTCCTCCCAGTGAAGGGGCTCTTTTTGAGCCTACCTGCATGTGTCTGTGCTGGTGCTCCCTTGCGATCTCTCTCTCTCTCTCTCTCTCTCTCTCTCTCTCTCTCTCTCTCTCTCACTCACTTTCACTTTCAATCTTTCAATAATAGTTGCTGGCTTTGGCTTATGTGCATGTCCTGAAATTCTTTTCTTCTGACGACCACCAAGAACCGGAAAGAACCTCTACTTGGAGGGCAGTAACAAATTCCATGGTTGTTATTTAGAAGAATTTAGGAATTAAAAGCATACCATAAAAACATAGCAATGATAATTCACTCATTTATCAAACGCTAGGACAAAAGAGTCATATATAATTATTTCTCTGAAAAGTTTAGTTCCTGCCAAAAGGGTAACAATTATCAGATTAATATTTCATTTAGGTAATTTCCCCCATTATTTCAAACACATTGTTGACACCATCAGCCTTCCACATTGTTCATTTCTATCTTTGACATTAAGTACAAGCTTGTTTCTAGTAAAGTAGAAGTGTTTGATGATCTTCAACACACTGATCCGAAACAACAGCCAATGACATTGGTAATATTATTTCTCCCTATTAAGTCCGTGGAAATAGATGTTTAAAAATTAAATAATTTCTTGAGGGCAAGACAGTCACAAATGGCGGAAATGAGAATTAAATGTAGGTCAAGCCAATCCCTTTAAACCAGTGCACAATATTGTTTCCATTTAACATATTATAGTCTAATTATTTGCTTATACATCTATAATCACTACTTTATAAGTCCCTCAATAGCATAAATTACCCCAAATTTGTGCTTTTCTTATAAAATGAACAAACACTTCTTTTTTTTCTTTATTGAAGTATAATTTATATACCATGCAATTACTCCATTTTAAGTGTACAATTAAATGATTATTAGTAAATTTACCAAGTTGTACAGCTATTCACATAAATCAGTTTTAGAAGATTTCCTTCCCCCTATTGAGACCCCTAATTCCCTTCCCTATCTACATTTCAAGCATGTCCCTCCCCTCCACAATGCTCACCACATCCCTCAAATGTGGGTCAACCCCCAACCCCTGAATCCCTAGTGAACACGACCACCATTTGAGCACCACAGTGTTCATCAGTCAGTACCAATTTGATGGTGAGTACATGTGGGGCCCATTCTTCCAGTCTTGTGTCACCTCACTTCGAATAATGGGCTCAAGCTTAATCCAGGATAAAATAAACGGTGCTAGTTCACTGTTGTTTCTTAAAATTGAGTAATATTCCATTGTAAACATACACCAAATTTTAATAATCCACTCATGAATTGACGGGCACTTGGGTTGTTTCCATGACCTAGCAATAGTGAATTGTGCTGCCA